>WAAG01070340.1:0-32260 GCA_013390105.1 Tichodroma muraria | reverse complement strand
GCGTGCAGCATCCACGCGGAAAAGAGGCAAAGTGGAGTGCCATCGCCTGGTTTTCGTTCTGTGCAGACCGCAGCAGGCGAAGAACGAAGTCAGCAGAGCAGCGGGCTTGTTGTGCGCGCGGTGTACCCGACTGCAAAAGTCCAGCAAAAGCTCGTCCACAACCTGAGTCGGCAGCTGAGAAGACGCTTGCTGCTTGGAAAAGTAACGCGCTGCCTTTGGGCTTCACCGCCAAAGGCGGAGAAAAGCCCTTTCTCCCACATTCACTCTCGCCAGGTCCTTGCAGCTAGAGATCCCCGAGAAGCACGCGTCAGAAGAAGAGGCGTTCTGGAGTTGCCCCTTCTTCCAAAGCAGCCTTGGAACGGCGCACAAGACTCTGCGTTGCTGTGACGCTCCTTCTCAGACAGACGTGCCGTCCCCCTTGTCACTCTCACAACTCCCTTGCAAGTGTGCATCTGCTGCTGGACGAGGTCTGCTCTCTTGGACTGCCGTAGAAGAATCTGCAGTGCCGTCCTCTCCTTTTCAAATAAACTTGCCATCCCCTTTATAACTCGCACAACTTCCTTTCTGAATTTCAACCGCTGCTCCTACTACGTCTCTAGAAATGCAAGTCAGTGCTGGGCTGCTTCTCCCTCTTGCTGTAGGTATGCTACTTTAAACTCACCGGTTGCCTCTCTACCCTGCTTTTTTGCTGCATCTATTATAGTGTTGTCTGCATCTCGGCGCCTAATGGGAAACGTGATTGTTTTCACTGGTGGTGATATGGTATGATGAAAATTATTGAGTTCATTGGCATATCTTCTAGATGAATCACAATATTCTCAAACGAGTAATTTGTTTTTGATTTGGGGTTTAATTTCTTTTTGATTTTCCAGGCCTTATGGAAGAACTTTGAGTTCACAATACTCATCTCTACAGGAGAGCATAGAAGTCATGTTTCTTTTCTGTTAAGAGAAGCTCACTCTCAACCATGACCAGAAAATCAAGCAGTATCAATCATAATGAAGGGAATATTATTCCAAGCCATTTGGACAGATTTTTTTTTAATATGTAGTATGTTTTTAGTGTTCAAACTCTCCAAAAGATTTGAGGGGTATTAATTGCCTTATGGTTTCCTTTATTCACGTTTCAAAAAATTTGAGCTGTATGAGTAAAAATTCCATTAAAGTTTGTGTTTGACTCTTCAAAACATTCAGCTCCACATTTACCCCTTGAATTGTAATGAGCAGTGACTCAGCTAACATTTAGCAGCACAATTCCTTCCATTGGATTTATTATCATTCGAGAACTACAGGCCATCAGCCATTGACTACTGATGTGTTAAAGGCTGATTGTCTTGCTGATGTTTAGTGGCAGACAGGATCTTCAAAGAGTGGAACATTACGACATCAACATTTCTGAGGTATAGCCAAGTGCTCTGAGCACTTGAGCATTGCAGGTGGAATCAAGGGCATACAGTTTTCACTGCAGCAATGTCACTTACGGCAATAATCTTTCCTAGAGGTTTAAGTGTTATAAATAATTTAATAAATTATAGAATCACAGAATCATTTAAGTTGGAAAAGACTCCAAGATTATGTTTGGCTGATCACCACCTTGTCAACTGTCGTGGTTTGACACTGGTTGAGCACCAGGCATCCATGAAAATTACTCAGTTTCCTCAGCTGTAGCTGAGCAGAGGAGCTGAAAAAAACCCAAAGGGCTTATGAGTTGAGATAAGATTAGGAGAAAACACTCTAGAGGCAAAAACAGGCTTAACTTCAAGGTATAAAGTATATTTATTATTAACAGAGTAAGAAGAGGATAACGAGGAATAAAATAAGTCTTTAAACCACCTTCCCCCATCCCCTCTCTCGTTCCCACTGACAGTACAGGGAGACAGGGCATAGAGTTTTAGTCCATTTTTCACTTGAAATCTTTCTTCAGTTTGCTTAGGGAAAGGTGTCTCTTTTGCTAGGCCATGGGGTCCTTCCCATGGGAGACAGTTCTCTGTGAACTTCTCCAGCAGAAGTTCACAAATACATTCACAAATAGCAGTCTGGTCTGACCTGACGTAACATGAGTCCCTCCCACGGGCAAAACATGCAAAAAAGAAGTCCTCCCAAAACTGTTTTGTGTGGGTCATTGGTTCATGAGGTGCAGTCTTTTAAGGATAAGCTGTTCTAGTTTGGAAGCAAGGGTCCTCTTTATCTCTAAAAGCAAGAGGCTTCTCTGTCTCTTCGGGTCTTTCACTAGATTACAGCTTTTTAGCATCCACCAGCTCTAGCATGAGCACCTTTCCTCATAGGCTGTGAGTGAATTTTTACACCCCCCCCATGCACTTCATGACTTATAAGGAGACAGTTGATTGTATTATAGACCTCACCACGGCTTGCAGAAGAATCTTTGGTCCGATATTTGGAGCACCTTCTCCCCCTTCTTATTTTCACTGATCTTGGTGTCGCCATGTTGTTTTTCTCCACATGTCCTCACTTCTTCTTTTTTCTCCAAATAAGAGGGGAAAAAACTACTCATAAGTACCATTGCCAATGAATTCCATCAGTTCAAAGATTTCTGCAGGACTTTGCAGTGCTGAGAAGTTGATCTCATCCAGGCTCCATGTCGGGGAATTGCTTGTCATACCCCTCACCACTGGCCATGCGGCCCTCACCGTCGTACGGGCAGGGCCAGCTGCTGTGGTGCTGAAAAGGAGAAGCTGCTGCTGCCACCCCTGCCCTTCTGCCTGCAGCACAGCTGGCTAAAAGTGGCCAAGCAGACGAAGTCCACCACTGGCCGTGCCGAGATGGTAGCAGCCGCAACACCTCCCTGCCCCTTGGAAGAACTGGCTGAGGTTTTGTTTTCCTTGTTAAATTTGTCCTCACAGAGGCATTACCAACTTCTCTAACTGACTTAGAAGCATGTCTTCTCTCAGAGTGAAACAGGAATTGGCTTTGCCTGGCATGGAGCTTCTAGCAGCTTTTTACAAATCACTTTCGTGGCTGGCTTCTTCCCTCCCCACCAAAAACCAAGCCGTGAAAAACCAACACATCAACTAAACTGTAGTACTTAGTACATATCTGTCCTGGTTTAGGGCAAATTTGGGAAGAAAATTCTGAATGAGTTCCCTCTAGAAAACGATTCCAAATAGCTTGGAGAAAAGTGGGAAAAATAGTTTATTTAACAGGCAAAACACTCTCCAGCACAACAAATGAATAATACTAAACAACAAAAGCTTTCACTGCTCCGAAGAGATGATGAATTCAGAGAATCTCTTTCGTGGATTGCAGCTTGGCTCATGCAGTCTGTTGTCAGACCCTCTGGCACTGGGAAATGCCGGGGCCCAGGCCAGGCCCGGTGGGTCACAGGTGAGCTCCTGGTGTTCTTCTGAGTTTTCAGTCCAGAGCAGGTTCAAACAGTTCCAAGAAAAAGGAAAAAAAATACACCCCAGAGAACTTCTCTGCTTCAGCTAGCCAAAAACTAACAAAAAGCAAAGGAGAGCTCTCTCCTGCCGCACACTGCAGACAACACAGGCTGTGTGTGACCAAAAGCTGAAAACCCTTATCTTTATGTTTTGAAAACAACCGCCTTAGACATTCTACTGCTTCTCATTCTCCCCCCTTCACTCTTAGATCCAGTTTTAAAGGTACAAAACTTATTTCTGAGCTAAACAGACAAATGGGAATATGTTGAAGTCGATGGGAGAACAAGCTCACCCGATGGTGATCAGCAAGTCTCAGTTTATTAATAGCAAGCGGTTACATTTATATCTTAATCAATAAGGGTCATACACAGTGCAAAATTAAGTTCCTTATTGGTCTATTATTAAAAGTCTAACTCCACCTTCAAGGCTGCATACTTAGGATGTTTGTGGTTTCAAACTTCTGCTTAACTCTGATTTTCTCATCTTGTTATCTTATAACTTCTGTGCTCAAGGACACTGTGTTTTTGTAATCATTGCCTGACCAGCTGTATCTTGTCATGGCCCTTCTCCTCTCAGCTATGTACAAGCAAAACTCTCCACAGGAATACACTTCAGCATCAATCCAGGACAACATCCAATAATTTCTTTTAAACTATACTTTACATTTTTTACCAAATGCACTGAAAATAAATGTAGAAATAATATTGATAAAAATAGTTTCAGTTAAATAGAAATATTGGGCCATACAACTCTGGTTTTCATAACTACTTTTTGTACAATACACAGAAGCCTTTTTTACCTATAAAAAACTGTTTCCCGATGGTTTGGATCAGAAGATCCAGAATTGCCATCCTGAGATTTCTGTTTTGAAGGCCATAAGCAGTGGTCAGTCTTTTGGGTATATTCTTTGTTGTGCCTTACATATATTAAGGATATAAAGCCAGTATAGATGATGGCCTTGCTGCAGGAGCGATACCAAATATGGCAGAGGGTCTGGCTGTGTACTGGAGCTGTAGACTATCCTCCATTGCCTCAAGGCGGGGAAGATCTCTAGACGAATATAATATTGGCTGTGCTCTGGGAGTTTTACAGAGAGAAAAATTCTCATAGCTCTAATGATTTGTCTCCTGGAGCTCTGAAGAATATGTTGCAAAGAAGAAGGCTGCTGTCTTTTCCAACATCTTCAGTGCATTCAAGAGGATAATTTAAGTTCTTGTCTAAGACCGAAAGAAATAATAGTAGTAATTAGTTCTTTTCCTCTGTCTGTGCATCACTGATTGAGTTTGCATTGGTTATATCTTATTTATTTTTTTTCTTTAAATTGTAAGGTGTTCTAAATTCCCAAATATTGCTTCACTTTATTTTGTAGGCCAGACTGATTCATCCTCTCTCTGCTGTATTAATGCAGACCATGTCTGAATGGATTTTTTTATTAGTTTTGAAGATTATAATATTTAAACTGTATGAACAGAACACTTTATTTTATCATTATTTTACCAGTTTGCAAGGAAATACACAATTTTGAAGGCAAGTGGTGCAACTCCACTTGCAGTTTTCAATGGAAGGGAAGAATTACAATGTCCTACATTCACAGCATTGTTACAGTAATATTGCAGCTAGTTTTCAGTAAGATAGGTCAGGTTCTGGAAGCAGGCAACCATGATAGCATAGGTCCAAAGAGTTTCAGTTTGGCTGTTTTTTTCTTGAAAAAAAAACAGCCAAAATTGAAAAATAGCTAATATGTCTCAATATTGTACTGAAACTTGTTGTACAGACACTTCCTTTGACATCTGAACTCTTTGCTGGACTTCTGTATCTCAGAATCAGATACAGTTTCGTTATAGCTTTAAGAATTTGGTTCTAATCTATAAAAAAAAGAAAAGGTTGCCATATTAACACAAGATAAAGAATATGTTAATAAAGCAGTTAACGGACTGCTTTTCATACAAATTGGAATAGACATTTTGTTGTTTGATGGGGTTTTTGGCTTATCAATAGAACTTTAGAAGTGGCGGGGTACAAAACTGTATTTTTTTATAGGTTTGCCTTAAAAGAAAAATTACAGGGGAAATGTTGAAAATAATTAATCCAGAACTCACTATCTTTCACACAGAGTTTCAGAACTGAAAATCAAGAAGAGAGAGTCCAGACAAGATGATTTAATATAATGATTCAAAATATCATTCTTTTCTCTATGGATTACACCTCTAAACCTCAGGATATTAACAGGAAATAGACAACAATCTCTAACATTTAAAAATGGATTATGAAGTTTTATATCCAGTAAACTGTAAGGTTTCACATTTTAACCTGATTTGCATTTTGGTGAAAGCCTGGAATCTTTAGCAATTTGCCAGATGACAAGGGATTTAGAACATTAATTATGCAAGTAATCTTTTAGACACTTCATCTCCCTTCTTATGACAATTAATACATTTATTATACTCCTATTTTTATTCCATCAGGGTATTTGATCATAAAAATGTATAGTCATTCTTTTCTTGTTTTCAACCACTCAAAGAGCATGAATCAAAACTATTCAGAATTCTTGATCTGAAGCAGTGACAAGCACTCTATGGTAAAGAATCAGTGGGCATCAGCAAATCCCCTAGGACAGCACATGGAGGAGTATTGGGACTCGCAGGACTGATGTTTGCATGGTTCTAATTCTGTGAAATATAACATTCTAGGGATTGAAAAAAATGGAAACAGATTCTGAACTTTCAACCCAACACAAGAAAAAATAATAGGGCAAGTAATTTTCTGTGGAAATTTCTTTAGCCCCAGTGTTATGGACAATGATTACTCTTCCTACCTCTTTTGGCCAGCTACCAATGCAGACCCATGTTACTCCACTTAAGGACAGAAAACCAGAACAAGTGATTTTTGAACAAAACACCTATCAGTACCTTAGAGTGCTTTTCGCTCCAAATGTTTCAAGGGAGATAGGGAAACAATTCCATTTTACAGTATGTTGAGAAGACAAGGTTGAAATTTACAAATCATGGGTTCTGTTCTATATATATTACTGATTTTGCTTATTGTCTCAGTCATGTAATACATACACTTGGTCCATTGTTGTTTTTTTTTTTTTTTCATGTTTCCTTCAGATTAAAGCATAACACAGAAACATACTTTAAAGTTAAAATATTTTTGAGATGCCTGGTGCTGGAAAGCTTGTAGCTATTGTTAAGGCCCATTGGCCTATTCCTGCTTCATTTCTGAGAAGCTATAAAATTCCCATCTGTATTTTAGTTCTATTGATCTGTTGTTATGGTGGAGATGCAAATTAATAACAATAATTTTTGAATATGTAGGGATGTATTTACCATTTTGTAGCTGCCTTTTCAGTCTCTGAGCCATTAATGAGAAAAAGAAGGATCTACACTGTTTTCAATCTATGGACCATACACTACTGTCCACGTGCTCATATTCAAAGGAAAACAATCCTCTCTGGCCTCATAGAGAGGAATTATTTGGATCCAAAATAATAGACTAGTATTTGATTTCCACCAGCACAGTCCATTGGGCAGCTTCTATCACATGCATTTCAATATTTAATCCTCCTCTATGTTTACTGTGCAAAGATTTTTCAGAGTTAGGATATGCCCACTGTTTTACTATCTTGTTTGCACTAAGTCTCCCATGGAAAAGATCTGTAGAAAAGGTTAGCCAGGGCAGTTGCTCACTTGCAATATCCACAAATAAAAGATGTTTACCCTAATTTAAGGCTGAAACCCAAAAAAAACTTAAAAGGATTCAAAAAATCATAATTCAATACTGCAGTTCAGTATTCAGGACTAGAGCACCTCTCACAGGCTGAGAGAACTAGGGCTGCTCAGCCTGATGAAGAAAAGTTTGCATGGAGACCTGACAACACCTTCCAGTATCTGAAGGGAAGCAGGAGAGGGACTCTTCATTAGGAACTATAGAGGCAGGACAATGGGGAATGGCTTCAACCTGAAAGATGGCAGGTTTAAATTAGATACTAGGAAGAAATTCTTCCCTGTGAGGTGGTGAGGCACTGGCACAGGTTACCTAGAGAAGTTACAGACNCACATTTGTCCACTAAGTTTTTGATGAGATTGTTGTGAAGTTTCTTTTGGTTTTCTTGTTTGCTCGTGAGGCTGACTGTCCCTGTGTCTGCTGCCTCAAAGGCAGCTTGTGCCTCCTCCTCCCTCTTCACAGGTAACAATTTCTTTCCATTGACAATTTAATGCCATTTTCCCTTTCATGCCTGAAAATCCCTACATGCTTCTGGGTTTTCTCCCTTTTCATAAAGATCTTCTTCCATCCTTGACAATCCATGTTTTTCATAACATGTATGTTTGTAGGCATAAAAGACTTTCACTCCTTATTATAACTGTGAATTTAGTTAACGGCTTCATGCCTTTTCATAGAAACAGTGGGGAATTGATTGTTCCCTGAAGTACATTAGGAAGAGACTGAGAAATTATTAATGTGGAGTGGAAAAGTTGCTATCTATTTTCTTCCAAGAACTACCCCAAAAGATGCAGGTGGTGATGAAGCCCAGCAATATGAGTTTCCCTTCTAATGGAAGGAATTTGCCAGGAGAATAAGGGCTCCGTGCTGAGGTCTCAGAAGAAAAGGGAAGCATATATGTTTGTAAACTGGAATGTCTGTTAGGCACTTCTCTCTTCAAAGCAGTATGTTCCATGCCAAGCACATAAATAAACAAAGGATGAGTGTGACTGTGCATTGAAATCAAGCAATGTTTCCATGAATTAATTTCTCTCTTCTGTAGGACTGACTTGTATGAAGATACACAGTGCACTGTACCAAATGTCCACTTTTCATTTACATGCTTAGCCTTTGTCTAATAATAACCTTGATTATAAAAGTAGTGGTTGCTTTCCTCACTCAGACTGTGGTTTTAATCCAGCTGGAGTTACCCATCATTGGCAAGTTTGCTATTAGGTCTCTGATTACACACATGCTTCTCATGCCAGTAACAAACCCATTGCAGTATCAGCTTCTAGACAACACCCCACCCATGCAAAGACTTCCCTCTTAAACCATTTTACACTCACTTCATTCATGGAAAGATTAATACATAAAGAAAGAAATTGCTGAGCTATTGAAATGTGTCGTGTCAATACCTTTTCCCTCTCTCCAAGGAGCTATAAATTTGTGGAAAAGGCAAAGTTACTCCAAAAAGGGGTTTGCCCCATGAATATTAATATTCTAATAAGAGGCCACTGTTTACATAATCACAACTGTTCTGCAGGAGATTTTCCTTTCTTTGTGTGTCAAAAAGTGTGTAAGTAAGTGTGCCTTACTGTCAAAAAATTTTACTGAGGAATACGTTTTATTTTGGTTTTGGTTGGGGGAAATGGGGTTGCTGCTACATTGCTCTACATCAGTGGTTCCAGACTCCACTCTGCTCTCACTGCACATGTGTGTGAGCCCACACATCTCACTGATGACTCATGAACTTCTGTCTACATGTTCCATAGCTGGGACATTAGATTTTTCCTAACACAGGCAGTGTTTGCATGATCACTCCAGAAAAAGTCTGCTTATGAAGACACTGAAAAACAGTCAAGCTAGAATTTCCTGAGAGAGTTTGAAGAGGGACTGTAGGCACACAGTTTGTGGTGACTGGGAATGGGGCTGCGGCTGAGCCTCATCCCTAATAGGCTACAACTGTGTAAGACAGGTGAACAGAGTTAAAGATAAAGAGACGTGGAGTGCTGAGGGGTACGAACCAATCACAGAAGGGTAGACGTCACACAGGTGTAATACATGACAGATGAATGGTATAAAGGATGGAAGGAAGAATAATGAGTCAGTGGTGGTTGGAATCATTCATGAGGTCAGTTGTATGTTCTCCTTCAAGGGACTACTGCTTTTTTCATATTTATGGTTTTAGCTGATCAGTGGTGAAGAAAAATTTTTGCAAGTCTTCTGTAACTTTGAAATCTGAGACTCTGACCAAAATTTGCTGTAAATATAGAAGTTTTATTCAGGAAGTTTACTCTGGGTCTACATTGTCAGGGTTCATCCTGGGTCATCAGCTCCCTGGGGATGAGAGTTCTGGCGCTCAGAGCCCATCCCACCACCCCAGCCAGGAGCAGGGCATCCTCTTCTGGATTTGAGTTGGATTGGTATTAAATGACAGAAGTGTGACTGTGATGGTCTAAGGGACAGTCCAAAGATCCTTCACCTGCCTCACAACCGTCTCAAGGACAGAGGCTGAGACCCTGAAATAGAGACACCCTCCTCAACGGACTGTGCCCAGCCTGGTCAAAGGTGGATTCATGCCAAGGATTGTTCTCAGGCACAGGTGTGCTGCTTTGTTGTCATGGTACACTGGTCCACTGGTGAATGGACACCGATTGAAACTGATTGCTTTGTACACTTGTTGGGGGTTGGGTTTCTTTCTTACAGAATTTTCTCCCATACATTGCCAGGGAACTAATTACTGGGTACTTATGGGTACTCAGGAAAGACAAAGGAAATGGCCAAAATCAGGGGAGAGGGTGGCATCCCGGGACTTCACTTCTCTTGGGGAATGCTGCTCTCTTGGAGGGAATAGCGAGGCTGTTGGTTTTGCAATGCGGAGAGATTTCACCAGCACCACTGGAGCCCAACTCAGAGTGACCCACCTGACACATCTGTTCGTGTGTGCCCGGGAATTCAGAGCCTGCTCTCTCCCTGCCCTGCTGGGAGCTGTGCTGCCGCAGTGCCCACACACGCTGTTCCTTCGCTCTTGCTCTGGATTTCCCCACGCCATGGCCCGCCCCCCCTGCCTGCCTGCTGCCGGGACCTTTCCACAGCTCCAGCAATCAGCGCTGAGCTTCTGACACATCTTGTGCTGTAACACCCTGGGCTTTCTGCTCACCCCGGCCGCCCGTGACGGTAACTGCACCAAAGGGGAAAGTGCCTGCAGTGAAAAGACTCACTGGGTCCCTGATTCTCTTTTGTTGTTAATGCCATAGTTATTGTTGTTATTTTGTTTATCTTGTTATATGCAGTAGTAAAGAACTGTTATTCCTATCCCCTTACATTTTTGCCTGAGACTCCTTCAATTTTGGGATTGTAACAATTTGGAGGGGGAGGTTTTGCATTCTCCATTCTCAGGGGGTCTCCGGCTTTCCCTGGCAGATACCTGTCTTCCAAAGTAAGACAACACTATGCCTGCTGCTCCAGAGAAAGAGCAAGTTTCAACAAGAAACTCCGCTCCTGTTGGCCAAAAGCCACTCGCTTTGAAAAAAGGTATAAAAGGTATAAAAGGAGACTTTTGGGATGGTGGTCCCTTGAGATCTCTCCTCGGAAGGATGATGCACGAGGACCTCGTCTCGTCCTTTGGTAGCTATTACCTCCCCCCCCTTTCCTATCTCTATCTCTTGCCCTCTCTATATTGCATAACCTACTGTTGGCACTCAATAAAGTGCATTGTTGCTGTGAGTAAAAATCCAGTCCCTTGCTGTTGTGTCTTTTGTACCCTGAGATAAAATGAACCCATCACGAGTCCTACCTTTGTGGATTGAGACAGATGGCTAGCGGTTTTTACCTGCAGCGGGCATGTGGCATAATTAGTTCAACTAGTCCAAAAGACTGTTGTAACCAATTTATATTAATAGAACAGACATAACTGCAACAGTCCCAGCTTCTTCTAGACTTTCGTCAGAAGGAGGAATCTCTCTCTGATCACTGCAATATGACTCAGTTTTCTGCGTTCCATGTCCTTTAAAATAATTTTAAAGAGATTTTATTGCCTCTACAAATGGAATTACGGAGCTTTTTCAGTTTTGTTATTCTCATGATTGTCCTTTGACACATTCTGGTACTGCATTTGATATGACAATAGCTTTGTGATAAAAGAACTTAACAGTAGCCCTAAAATCACATTCCTTCAGCAGCATATCACACTGCTCCAGGACCATGCTAAAGCTGTAGTGGGCAGACTTCTCAGATGGAAAACACTGTCTTAGCACTGCTGGCAGGCAATTAACTCAAACTGAAAACTTGATTCTCAAGGTTTAGAAAAAATTGGGGGGGAAAAGTCTATCAGCTGTGTGAGAGACGACACTCCTAAAATTTCAAGGGTTTATTAAACCTTAACAATTACAATAAAGGACTGAATAAGGAAAGAGACTTATTTGCTGCTGCTGAAAATCACTCCCTACAGTCCCATGGCTTTCAACACCGTCCCCCACCCCATCCCCCCCAACTGGCATGCTAGAGTGGTGCAGCTGCCGAAAGCCACTCATGTGGACCCACCCTGCGGTCCCGTGGCTTTTGCTGCCAGACTGCAAGGAAGCCTCCGTGGTCCGGTGCCATGGTCTGGAAACCCTGACACCGGGTCAGTCCTGCTGGGCTCTACCACTCGGCATCCCTGAGTTGGTTTACTCAAGAGGTTTACTGCACTTAGTGCTACTGAATGCTGTCAACATGAATCCGCCTCTTCTTGTGGTTCCGACTGCTGGCGACCCCATACTGTGTTCTTTTCCTGTCCTTCTTTCACACACATCCCGCCATCCACGGGTGCCCACTTTCCATTTTCACTCGTGTCCCACGAGTTCTTTTTCTTCTACCCTTCTTTCACTCATGATCCCCTGTCTACGGGTCCCCGCTTTTCTTCTTCTATGTGTCCCATCTGCAGCTTCCCTGCCCCTCCTCCACAAACGAGCCGCCGTCCACGGGTCCCCACTTTCCTTTACTACGCCCTATATCAGCCCAACCACCTAATATCCCTTAAGCTCCGACGGACCAGCCATGGGTCCCATGCACCACGCCCTGGAGCTGGGGTGAATACACCCGGATTGCAGGGTATCAATCTGTCCAAATCAATTATGAGGAATTTTCTTCCAAGTCTCATGCACTAACTGTGTTGGTGTGAGTTTATATTTACGAACAGGACAGGACTGCTGGGAGACGTGTCTTCAGCCTTTATTGAGGCATCAGTCTCATTACATGGTTGAGACAATGGGTGGAAGGCAACAGCTTACATCTCGCTAACAGCAGCCAAAGATTTCTTTTAATTTTTTTTAACAAGAACTTTTTTAAAGACTTTTTAGCCAATAGCATATTGCCAAAGCTTACAGACAGTTGTTCTAGCCAGTCACTAAAAGCACATGTACACTTCCTTCACACAATGCTTGCTTGTGTATTTTCAATTAATAAAACATTATATTTCATTACTGAGCTGAAAACCTTTTACTATCTTGCTAGGCATATTTTTTCTGTACTCTTAAGGTCTATCTTAGCTAAGCTTAAGACTCAAGCTATTGTTTCATGTCCTTGCTTGCTATACTATCATAACTTTTCTCCTTTCAGACTTTGCATCTGCAACTTAGCTCTAAGTTTTCTGTTCTTTTCTGTTTCTGAGGCCTACTTTTACAGCTTTCTAGAAGCCTTCTTCCTTTTACTAATTCCCACAACTACCTACCTCACTCACACCCCAAGCATACGCCTGGTTCCCACACGTGCAAATACTCACAATCCTCCAGATCTGCAGTTTTTTCAAGGGGGCTTTGTCCCTTCTTCCCCCTCTTCTTTTTCCTTATTCAGTCCTCCACTGTCCTTGGGGTGTCAACCTGCAATCACCAATGGTCCCAGGAGAAGTCAATCGATCCACCAAACTCGCAGAACAGCACGCCTCCCTTTTGAAATCTCCTTGGGCCACAGAGATGAGGTTTTTACAGCAGACTGAGCTCCCATTTGTGAGAAATGACGCTCACTTTTAAAATTTCAAAAGCTTATTAAACCTTAACAAATGCAAGAAATGACTGAATAAGGAAAGAGACATGACACCCAGACCATATGACTGTCTACCATGTGCACATCTACAAAATGACTGCTCCACCTTTTATACCTGTGGGGGTGGCATCAGGCAACCCTGGCCGATCCCAAAGTCTGTCAGTTAACTCTTCTTTGCCATCCATTGGTGGAGACTACTTTCTTGCAAATTGATTGGAAGTCAGGTATTGTCATGCTGCACCCCCCTAGGAACAAGCTTTTCTCATCCCATGCAAGGGGCACATGTACACGCCCTCCCTTCACAAGTCTTTCACAACCAAGGCTGTCTGATGGCAACAATACTGAGGGGTAGGAGAAGGGGACTATGGTGAGAACAGAGAATGTCTGTTTCTAGACAAGAAATCACAATAACATAACTATACATCAATAAAACTTCTCTTAATATATACACAATATTCGTCCCTTAATTATGAGAGCCAATCCATCACATTACCTACCTATAATAACTCTCCTCCTCTGTAGAAACACACCAATGTCCTGCTCAAGTCTGGTGGTACTGACATAAGGTCTCTTATGGCTATGCTGCCTGGATATTCATCTTAGTATTAAAGAAAGGTGACAAAATCACCTGCTCGGAGCCAGGATTTACAAATACAGTATCTTCAACAGGTTTTCTGAACTTATTTTTGACACTGCAAGGGGAGACTTCTGCTTACCAATCTGCCAACATGAGAGAAACACTATTTGTATCTAGCTTGCCCAACTAGGAAACCAAGGCACAGGAAGATTCAGTGAGGTCCCCGAAGCCTATAGAGCTGCGGAAAACCAGATAGGATGTCAAAATCTGCATCTAAGACTAGTGTGCAAGCATCCAGAAACAAAGGAACACCATTTTGTTACTGTAAGGACAGTGATTACTTCTTCCTAACCCCTTTTTTAGCATTTAAAGGAGAGTCAAGAGAAGAAAAATATTGGGATGGCTTTTGAATTATGCCAGGGTGCTCAGAAGCTGTAATAAAACAAAACAAAACCTTTGTAGTCAGATAGATTAATTTTGATAGATAGAGGGGTTCATGTCTAGCTGTTCTGTGCTGCCATCATGAGGGAAAGTTTTCATATAGCCTAGTCTGTGAGCCATAAAATACAAAAAGATAACACATTAAAAAGGATAATAGCATGCTGTCAGAATTGAACTGGCTGTTAAATGTAATTTAGAAATCAGCATTGTACTGTGGAGAGTTTTGCTTGTACATAGCTGAGAGGAGAAGGGCCATGACAAGATACAGCTGGTCAGGCAATGATTACAAGAACACAGTGTCCTTGAGCACAAAAGTTATACGATAACAGGATGAGAAAACCAGAGTTAAGCAGAAGTTTGAAACCACAAACATCCTGAGTATGCAGCCTTGAGGGTGGAGTTAGACTTTTAGTAATAGACCAATAAGGAGCTTAGTTTTGCACTATGTGTGAGCCTTATTAATTAGGATATAAATGTAACCACTTGCAATCAATAAACTGAGACTTGCTGATCACCATTGGGTGGGCTTGTTCTCCCGTTGACTTCAACATTGTACAATTTTTGTGATTAGTAGAAATAAAGGCAGAAGAAAACCTAAAATAGACTTCTCTGGGAACATTAGAAATTCAACTCTAGTCCTTCTAAGCTCTCTGAATGACTTGGAACAGTTAAAAGTGTATTTAGCAATATGTATTTTCACTGCTATTAAGCTGATCAAATAAAATATGCTGAAACTCAATTAGCAACATTAATCTGTTATTGTTTTTTTATTGTTGGTCTTTTTCACTGCCCAGTGTCTTCTCAGAAAACTTTCTCCCCTGAATCTTGGAATTAGACCTGCCTGCGCCACAGGAACACAACACTGCTTGTTTTCGGATCCAGCACTCTCTTTCATCCTTAGAACCAGAGACTGCACAACTGGATATGAGCAATGGGATCAATTAGAGGTATATCTGAAAACCCCTGCAACAAACACAATCCTGTTTACTTCAGTGAGAGCATTTACCCAAGTAGGGACCTGAAGAACAGAACCCTGTTGGAGCAGACACCTTTCTCAACATAGTATTAAGTTATTTATTCTATGAACAATCCCATTTTTCTACTGAAACAACTTAATTCCTAGAAAATGAAAAGATCTGATTGCCAAAGAAAACAGAAGTTAATGGGAAATTCATGGTGAAAAGAAAAAATATCAGGAGAAAACTCATCTCATTTTTCATTGTGGAAGGTCCTCATTTTAAAACCATAAAATGCAGTGCATAGCTTTGGGAAAATATAAGGCCTATAGTGCATTTGCGTCTGCCTGCCACCATTCTTAGCTACTGGAAACTGATTTAATCATTATATTCTTTTCTCATAATTGTTGTTTCTGCCATGATGAGTCCTGTCTTTAGAAAATATTTTCATGTTGTAAAAGAAATCAAGCAGCATTAGGAAATTTGCACTCTTATTGGTTTTGAAATATATGGTGTATAAGCTTCAGCAGATCATTTCAGAATGTCCTTCAGTTATTTAAATTTAGGAATGAGGGCAGAGACAGAAAAACTCAAATGGAAGATTGATGGGTTTTGAGAACTGACCCATTTAGAAACAAAATACTTTATACCTGTGATAATACTGGTCACTTCTTGTTGGGCAGTTCCTTACTATCACTTATGTTCAAACCCCAGAACAGTTCAAATACTATATGCAGTCATACACTTCTACTATTTATAACTGGATCCTGATAGCTTTTCTTGCATTGAGTGTGCTATTAATCAGCAAATTCCCCATGAATTCAAATAAATGCTTGAGGAATAACATCTGAGTATGCCTGAAGGTAACAGATTGGGATTACTCTTTTTGAAAAGCAAAAACAAAATATCCCAGATCTTTCAGATAACTACCCTGTGCTTAGGAGTTTATTATAGGTGTATACCATCATGTGATAATGTAAAAAATACAAATTCCTCAGTAGGAACACTGTCTTTAACCAGAAAACACTGTCACACCAGAAAAATGTAATAAATCTGTTATAGCTCTTTCAAGCTGCGATATAGTAGACAATAATACACACATATGTATAAAAAACCCCAAACTTTTTTAGGACATTAGAAATGTTGTTAATAAATGGAACACAAAGAGATAATGTATTTAGGCTTGGGCATTTTGCCTGAGTGGACACTGTTCTGTATTTTATCAAGAAATTGCAATGATTCAAAATCAATTTGTTATTCACTAAATGGATCTAAATTGGCTTACAAGATATTATCTCAAAATATAATTGCAAAAATGGACGAGCCATGGGGTTGCTGTCTCTCTCTGAACCTCTCTTGCTGTTGTTAGCTTTGTGCTATTTAATATTTGAAATGTGACCTATAACTCTCTAGAAAATCATTGCTAACAAAGTTTTCAGTGAACACAAGTGATAGGACAGCAGCCAAGAGCAGAAAGGATGAACTCACTGATTCAAATCATCCAGGTAACTTTGAGCCAAGCTGGCAAACTACCTTCTTCTCAGTACGGCACAGTGTAACCATATAACTGGGAGTGGGATTAGAGGTCCCAGTCTAGTAGAAGACCACAGTAGAAGGGGGTCAGCTGAATGTAGCCATTGCAATCTTTGTGTCATTGAGGGTAGAGAGGAATAGGAGACAAATCTGAATTTTGGGGTTTGATTTAATGTCCATTTTAGTACCAACAATGTCAACAAGTCTGGGGTGCTTCTTCCTGACTAGAAATTAAAAAGCCAAGCTTTACAGTCAGATCATAGATCATGGAATAGTTTAGGTTGGAAGGCACTTTAAAGATCACCTAGTTCCCACCCTCCTGCCATGGGCAGAGTCACCTTCCTCCAGACCAGGTTTCTCAGAGTCCCATCCAACCTGGCCTTGAACATTTCCAGAGATGGGGCAGCCACAGCTTCTCTGGGCAACATGTGTCAAGGCTTCACCATCTCACAGGGAAAAATTTGTTCCTAATATCTAATCTAAACCTCCTCTCTTTCTGTTTGAAGCCATTACCTCTTTTCCTACCAAATACCTAGGGATTTTTTAAGATTAAAAGTAAAAGCAATGAGTAACTTGAAGAGTCAGTTCCTGCAGGAGGAAGAAGGAGGGATGCAGGGCCATCAGGACACTGTGGTACCCTCCTTCAGTTGGGCCCCATCGCTCAGGCCCCATTAGGGCAAGCCCAGCACAGCTGGGACATTGTCTCTCCCCAAAGGCAAAACTGATAAATGCCGACAGCATGTGAAGGTGGGTATTTCCCACTGCTGTGTATTTGCAGTGGCAAGCAACATTCCTGAGCTTCTTTCTAAAATCTCACACAGACTCAGACCAATCAGAAGCTGAGGTAAGTGTTACACACATAACAACATAATGAACAAATCTCCGCTTCAGGTAAGCCATGGTCTTTCTGCAGTCCCACGTAATACTGACCTCATATGCCTGTATGGCAGTTCTGGTTTTGGCTCACTAAATAATATTTGGCAGCTGACACAGGTTTCTGATGAAGCCGGGATAGCTGCTGCTATGTTTGAAGATAAAGCAGCAGGAAGGGCCTTTGTATGGGTTCCACAGAAATGTTTATTCCAGCCATGCATGCAGATTGTTCAGGGTCAAAGGTGGCCCTCATGGGAACGGTCCACATTCAAGTATATGGGTGGTAGCAGCTGAAAGAGCATCAGGGACCAATTATCAGGGGGCATGGAGGCAGTACAAAGGCGGGGTTAGGGTATGGGAGCCAATGGGGAAATAGGGAGGGAGTGACTGAGGGACACAGGGATGGGGAGGGGGCTAATGGGGCCCACTGAGGGAGCAGAACAGGGGTACATCGGCATAACAGAATAGGGTATCCTGTGAGAGAAGCCTCTTGTGTCTCCCTAACTCAGGGAATGCCTCTCAGGGTCCACCGACCTTCACAGGTTTCCTTTTCTATTGCAGCAGCAGTATGTGGGCATTTTCCAGAGTAAACATCAACAGGTCACTCAGTCATTGGCACAGCAATATGCCTTCCATACAGCAACAGGAGGCATAAACTCTCACGTTTCCTTTCTGTCCAACTTCTGTAGGCCAGAAATAACACATAATAATCCCTGTAGCCCAAACTGAACACACTACCTGCAATGCACGGACAACAAATGCTGTTAATAACATTTCTGTCTAAACATACGACAAGAAGATCTACTACAACATTTTTCTTTAAGTGAAAAATGAAACATTAAAGCTTGCCAGTGAAATACCCTCAGATAGGACACATTTTCCTGTCTCTTATTTCATAAGGGTCATTTTAGCTCACATCGTTAGAGACTGGCTCACTCTGTGCCTGGCTGTAGTTGTTTACTGGATTATTTTCTAGTCACTTTCTGTCGCAGTTGTGCTCCCATTAGGGGTAGAAATGAGCCAAGACACAGACATTTAACAACATGAAAAGGGTCCCAATTTATTCTTCTTTCTGCTCCCTGGACCTTTCCTTCTTCCTCAGGGCTCGTCTACCTTCTTAAGGTTCTCTTTCTCCAGGTCCTTTTCCTCAGGGTCGTCTTCATCAAAAGAGTCCTCTTCATCAGAAGGTTCCTTCGACCAGCTAACCCACCCCTTTTATCACACCTATCTTTATTAGTTACAGCTGCAACTCATCAAAAGCAAGGCTGTTCCTCTTCTTTGGTAATTAGTACAACTGTGACTTATCAGGGGCAAGGTTGCCTGTAATCCCTTCTTTCACACCACAACTTCCAAGAGAATTCTGAAAATTAGGATTCAAAGGACCTTTAGAAAAACCCAAAGGAGAAATTGGAATACAGCATACGCACGTTTTCTATGAGAGCTGGTTTATGACAGGCTTTGGACAGGTTCCAGAGAATTGAATCTGATGTTTCAAGTTTCTTAATGGCTACACTAGAAAAACATCAAGAACAGACACAAACTCTATGTCTGGTGTCCAATTTTAGTTGCCTCAACAACACTCCAGTCTCAGAGACACACTCTTGGATGCAGACACTCCCCCTATTCTTCTCTTGCTTACTAACAAATGTTTCCTTGGAATAAGCAGTTAAGGTCCAATACACCTAATGCAGCCCTGTGTGGAGAACTCTGACACCTCACATGTACTAGAGGGATTTATTTTCAGCCTTTCTGTGCTTTTCCCTTTCCATTGATGCAACTGATGTAGGGTCACACCCAGGAGATGCAGAGGCATCCCTCTGGGATCATCTAGCTCCCAAAGAACTGCTATGGAGACAGGGAGCAGTGTGCCAGCTACATCATCTGTGGGCACAACTCCTCTGCTAATTTATCCATAATGTGAGAGCAGGTTTATAGTTAAATAGGGTGCTCTATAAAGTATGGGGTAAAGGATTACTCCTTAAACCTTATCAGACAGGATGTACAAAAGACTGAAAGCAGAAGTATGAGAATGGACTCACTGATGGACAGGAAACTCTGGCCCAGCAACCTGAAGGGTCTAAGCACCTTTGTTCACTGTGTCAGGTGCTTAAGCACCTTTTGAGTGCATGGGCCCCCAAAAAATTGTGAGGGAGCCGAAAACAAAGATAATCCAGTTTTCAGTCCAGGCTATGCTCAAAAGGCTTCTGGTTAAGGGCCAGCTGTTGCAGGGATCAGAAATGCTATGTCCTCTGAAAATGTTTTTATCAATATCCAGTTGGTTGTGCTCTGTCCACTGCAGTGCTGCAGCTAGTCTGGCATCTCTTACCTGAATGCCAGAAGGGATTGTGCCTCCTGAAGTCTGTTTCCTTTTAAGTCTACTTGATAACTTCAATTTAGGTATTAAACTGGACCATATATTGAAGAGGAAGCTGATGTTTGCTTACCTCAATTCGTTTCACAGAAGTGAAGTTACAAGGAGTGAGTTGCATGGCTTTTATCAGTAGCTATTTCTTCTCTCTTTCCACTTTAAAAATAGCAGAGGATGGAAATGTGTGGGTGAAAAAGAAATCTGCTGGAAGGTCTAATGAGTATCAGAGGGAATAGCAAAAAGTTTGAAAGGTGATGTTTTCTATGTTTTTAAAAATTTATGTTTAGTTTATGTCTCCATGACAAAAGAAGATCATTAAGTAAGTTCTTATGGAGATTATCTTTCAACATTTGAGATGATTTAATTAAGATGAATTGAGAACTTATTTTCTTCTACAGCATACCCTGAAATATATAAACCCAGAAATAATGTGGGAGTTTTGTTCAGAGACGGTCTAATGGTTGTTTATTTCAAATTCTTAAGTATTGCTGGGAGTGTATAATTTTTTTGTAATATCTTGCTGATCTATGTGGAACATGAGGTGCTGAAATTACATTGGTAGGTTAACAAAATCAAGGCAAAAATTACTTTTAGAAAGTTGTATTGAAATGCTACAAAGCAGAGTGATGCAGGCCTTTTTAAGCACTTAGGCTTTTATCACTTACATTCAATTTAAGCACAACAAATGTAATTCAACCAACCACCATAAACCACAATGTAAACACATAAAGGTTATATAACTTGTTTTTCTACCTCTAATTCAGCTGAGTCACTTTCTACTTAGCCGAAGTAACAGGCCTGAGCCATGATTTTACAAGGGTAACAAGGCACCTATTCTGTAAGGTTTTACCTGTATGCAATATTTAAACCCTTATTACTTGTTGTAATAGCTCATTTTCTGCTTGCTCATGCAGTCATGGTTTTATTAGCTCTTCAATGAAAAAGAATCATCAGGTCTAGCAGGATTTGAATCCCTAATGATAGACAGGATGGAACAAAAACCTAAGTGGCCTTTTATATAAGGACCTAACTTTGGTCCATCCTGGGAGAGCATCTCAAATATAAATAAAGAATTAAAAGAACTGCAGGAGAATCTTTGCTCTGAAAAGCCAACATCTCTTTCTGCATAGAATAACTCTTGAAAATGCAGCTTTATTTTTTTCTAAAATCTAACATTGTGAATGCAACATGTGCTTTTGTTGATAATCTCTAAACAACACCACATTTATTTCTGTGATATCAGGTAAAGGAAATTTTCTGGGTAAGATATTTGCATGTTGGCTGACTACTAAGCTATCACCTAAATAAGTAAAGAGACATTACCACGTAATTTGTAATAAATTATTACAAGCAAGAGTAGTGTTGGCAGGGAGATACCATTTTGTAACTCATCATGTTTCTTGCTTTCCTCTTGCTCTGTTTGCATCCTTCTGCAAGTAGCTGCTATTGTGTTGTTATTGATGCATTTTTCACATATGCTCTGGTCTTTTGCTTGCAACAGCAACCATTGCATTTTTGTATTTTCCGCATTGTTTCAGAGGTCAGCAGCCTGCAGATTTACGTTTTGAACTGTTATACAAAGCAGGTATATTCACTAGAAAGAAAGTCAGCAGAGAAGACTATCTTGTAACTCTTATATGGATAAAAGGAGCTAAATTCTTCTTTAATTATAGCAGTATTCAAGGATGAATAGTCTCCATGGCAACCTTATTGTCATATGGCATGTGTAAGGCTCCAAGTATCCCATGAAACTAGTTTACCTTTTCAATATACTGACAGACAGGGAAAAAGACATATAACGGTGTATTTCAGTAAACATCAATACATAGCTGTGTCCATAAATAACAATAAAACCTGTGGACTTAATTACTAGAATCTTTTTAATCAGACTTTGCATGTGTGAAATTTTTATTCGTGGCAATGCTGTTTAGGACCTACATGAGAAATCTAAGGTCAGCATGTCTTTGCACCAGGACCCTCCTCTTTCTTATTAACTGCATCTTGGATTATCATTGTAGTGGGAGAATAGCTATTGTTGGGCCATTGTTGGGCCCTGTCATACACTATAGCAGGGAACATATCTGCTGGGATAGGGAACTTATCAGAGGTGAGTCAGAGCAGAAAACAAAAGATACACAGTTCCCTTCCCCAGTTTTTACCAGCAGCATTTGGGTTCTTTCTTCTTTTCATATTGTCTTCTGTTCATACTGTAGGCCTCGTATCAGTGCAGGGCAAACTGACAGGAGCTGCACTAAACTCCAAATTCATGAGCTCACAGCCAAATCTATCATTGGAGAAGATCACATTTATTTGTGGAGACAAGTCATGCCTCAAAAATCTGCATGAGTCCTCTGAAGTGAATTCAGTGGACTGAGCACACAGACAGGCATCACAAGCTTATGGTCTACTTTATCTTGAGAAGGCTCTCAGCAAGATTTTCTCCTCCCCAAGCAGAAAGATTTTCAAGAGACTCTCTACAGACTAAAAGAAGAAAGTCTTCTCATGGATTAATACTTCATTGCAAGTCAGGAAAAAAACGTAGGAACAAATGACATTTTTGTAAAAAGGAAGAGGTTGCAGAAATTGGTGACAGGACCTATGCAGTCACATCTATCCCCAAATGTTCTAAAAATCAGTAAGAGTGCATAGTTAATGTGCAGATAGTACTAAATGTTTCAGGGGAATTGTCAAAAGAAAAGGAAAAGATCAAGTGTGTCAAGCTGCAGAAGTTCTTAGAAATGATGGGTGAATAAAATGGCATGTGAAATTCTCTGTGAGGTGATGCACAAGAGGAAAAACAATCCTTGCTTTGCATATAGAATGACGGGCTCTGAATAAATGTAGTAGTTTGGCCGTGATTGGCCAATGTGTATTACTGACATTTGATAAAACCAATGAAAGCGTGGGTACGCCTTTTACGATACACCTTTTTTAAATGCAAACCCGGGAATCAGCTCTCTCTTGGTTTCCGGCAAAGGCTCAGGTAAGAGCTCCTGCCGAACATTCTCTGCTCCCCCTTCCCCCACGTGGCCGTCGGGCCTGGGGGGGAGGGGGAAGCAAGTCAGGCTGACCGGGAAAAAAGGAAAAAAAGACCGCAGAGCCAAACTGTGAGCTACGTTGCTGATATCTGGCTGATGGAATTCGAGTTTTCTTCTCCTGCGGCATGGTCGGTGAGAGAATTTCCTCAGGGCTGTCTTGGAGCCACGAAAGATCACGCAGATCGGGCGGGGATGGCTTTTCTGAGTGGAGTTCACTCTGGACTAATTTAACCCTAATGAGACCGAGGGGTGGAAAGAAGAATCCACTAACTTTCTTTCTCTCTAACCATAAGAATCCAGCCAGAACTATAGCCAAGAGTAACTCTGCAGCCCCAGCACGGCTTGTTTTAGTAAATCTGACTGCTTTGGCATGGCTGCTGCCTTTTGTGAACTCCTTAAGTATTCAGATGAAACCCGAAAGCTTCTATCTTCTCCGGAGTGAAAGAAAGGACAGAATGAAGACACATAGAGAAATTACGTAAGGATATTTTGCAGTCAGAAATTGAAGGTGATATTTTAAGTGGAGGAGAGATAAGGAGTTGTTTTATTTTTACATTAAAATCTTTTATAAGCTATGGTGATGGACTGTAATATAATGAGACAATTTTCCTTTAAACCATAAAAGAATATGGGGAGATGAACGGTTCAAATTGTAAATCTGAGCAAAAGAACACTATATTGACGGGGCCAGTATTGAGATGATTGTGACTGTTGGGAAATTTAGACAGAGCAATGAAATTTTGTCCTAGAGAAGAAGATGAAGAAGAGAACTTTTGCTGTTGAACAGTTTTGTCTTTAAAAAAAATAAACCCCATGGATCGATTATGGCCCAGAAGTACAGCTATTAAAGAGCTGTAAATATGGGAGGAATTTTCATGATATAAATGTTTTCCGGGCGGCTGTTATCATGAAAAGTTTGTTTTGTCTTGTTTTGTTTCAGTTTTTAGTTCCATAGCGAGTAAAAGATGCTCCAATCTCTAGAAGAATTGAAGAAAGACTATTCTAGAATTGAAAAACTGACTGAAAGTTTCTAAATGTAATTTCTGTATGTTGTTAATGAGAGTGAGAGAAATTTTGGTAATAGAGGAAGAATGTTTGAAAGGTTTCATTCTAATTCTAAGAGTTTGTTAGTTGTTTTTTTTTTTTTCTTCTCCTTCTTTCCTTTTTGTATTAGTTAATAAAAGTCTGTCCTTTTCAAGTTTAAACCTGCTTTGCTCTTGACTACAAAATTCCTTTTCTTTTGGCAACCCAAATTGATAGTTTTTTTCTGTCTGGTTCACAATGAAACCACGACAATAAACAATTACTGTTCAGAAAAGAGATCTTGGAATTTTATTAAATAATTCTGTGAAAAGTCAGCTCACAGCTTGTCAGTGGCCAAAAAGAGCAAATAGAACAGAAAACAAAAGCACAACAATTGCTAGGCTTTTGTGTAGACTGAGATGGTAGCTACATCCTCAGTAGGATGCATACCCTTCATCCCCCCAACTCAAGCAAATACAGTAATGTTACTAAAGATGCAGCACAGATGGTTAAGGTGTAGGGCTTCTGTACAAAAGAGAGTAAGCTGAGCAGAAGCCTTTGAGAAGCCTGTAAGATAAATGACCCTTATGAATCCTTGATAATACAGAGGTAAATAAAGGATCATTATTCACTGCTTCCCAATATAAGGACAAAGGGGCATCAAATGAATCATAAAAGCAACAGGCTCAAAGCAAACAGAGGGAGTACCTTTTTGTACAATTCCTAGCTCAGATGTGGAATCCCTTACTGCTGGAAGCTGTGCATGCCAAAAACTTTAGTAGAGGTTCAAAAAGAAATTCAGATGCATTCATACAAAAAGGCTCCTTTTGGGTAATGAACAAAATAACTGTGAGACTCAGGCAGAAGAAGCTTTTCAGTGTGATTTTTTCTCTTCCACAGGCTAGGCAGTGCATCCATTTGTAGTCACCAGGAGAGACATGACACTAAAACAGACATCCCCCTGATCTGGACCTTAACACATTCTTACATTAAACCATTAGAACTGGACTAGTAAACATTTAGCAAGTATTCCTCTAGAAAACAAGGACCTGTGCTTCCTATAACAGACACTTAAGCCATCTCAGTTCTGTGTATGCTTGCTCTTAAAAGATGTCTTCCCTAAAGAGTCTTGATCCTTGAACCATAAATCTAGCCTATTCCCTTCCTGACTGTTGAAGGGTATTCCTGAGCTCCTGGTGAAATTCTTGATCAAAACAATGGAAGAACTCTTTTCAGTTGCAAATTCTCTACAGCTTAGATGTTTGTGGAGAAGCCAGTCCTCTATCCATTGCCTCAAACCACCTACTGTCAGTGTTGTACATGTCATTCCATAGCAAACTCTTGGGAAAAAACAGTCAAAAGCCAACTGCAAATATACTCCTTATATTGTCCAAATGTATCTCAGACATGGCACAATCTAGATTTGAATCAGAACAAGGATTAAAAAGTCTTTAAAAACTTTAATGTATACTTTTCTGATGATGGTAATGGAGGGTCATTTTACTCATTCTGAGCTTCTCTGTGGGAGCTCACACTCTTGGTCTGTCTTAGTTTGGAAGACAGGTATCTGCCAGGGGAAGTAGGAGTCCATCTGGGAATGGAGAATGCAAAACCTCCCCCCTCCGAATTGTTACAATCCCAAAATTGAAGGAGTCTCAGGCAAAGATGTAAGGGGATAGGAATAACAGTTCTTTACTACTGCATATAACAAGATAAACAAAATAACAACAATAACTATGGCGTTAACAACAAAAGAGAATCAGGGACCCAGTGAGTCTTTCACCGCAGGCACTTTCCCCTTTGGTGCATTTACCGTCATGGGTGGCCGGGGTGAGCAGAAAGCCCAGGGTGTTACAGCACAAGATGTGTCAGGAGCTCAGCAGTGATTGCTGGAGCTGTGGAAACGTCCCAGCAGCAGGCAGGCAGGCGGGGCAGGACACGGCGTGGGGAAATCCAGAGCAGGAGAGAAGGAACAGCGGGCACGGGGACCACAACAGCGCAGCTCCCAGCAGAGCAGGGAGAGAGTAGGCTCTGAATTCCCAGGGCACACACGAACAGATGGTGGTGGGTCACTGAGCTGGGCTCCAGTGGTGCCAGTGAGATCTCCCCGCAGTGCAAACCAAGAGCCTATTTCCTCCAAGAGAGCAGCTCTCCCAGCGAGAGAAGTGAAGTCCCGGGATGCCATCCTCTCCCCTGATTTTGGCCATTTCCTTTGTCTTTCTGAGTACCCATAAGTACCCAGTAATTAGTTCCCTAGCAATGTATGGGAGAAAATTCTGTAAGAAAGAAACCCAACCCCCAACATGGTCACATGGTGAACAAGTGACAGGTGTACAAAGGTGAGCTTTTCAATATGGAAATGTATTGACCACATAGGGGGGATAGGCAAGCTGCATTCTGCAGTTATGGATTGCTCCAAGGATCATTTCTTTCTCTCTCTTCCCATCCAGTATCTGTTTGAAGCCACAGAATGGAACCAGCATGACAAAGTGAAAAAAACCTTTTATTATTTCTCATCTTGTAGCCAGTTTGAAGAGTATGGACCGGGTGGGTGAACTATAAAATAGGTGAAAAGCTGTCAAGAGCATTGGGCTCTACTAACAGTACTTAGTGGTCAAAAAGGCTTTGCCAGCATTCTTAAGGGTAACCACTGAACCCAACTGTTCTACATCTCCAACTGGGACCTGGGCAATGTGAAAGAATTCAACTTTGTGGGTAACATCACACCAAAGGTAAGCAGTTGGTGAGGCAGAGAGGAGAATTGCATGCAGAGAGACCTCAGCAACTGGAGAAAGTGGCTGAAATGACCCTCCTGATGTTCAACAACAACCTTTGCTTTCATCTGGGATTGAACAATCCTGTGAGGGAGAACAGGCTGAGAACTGCCTGCTCAGGAGGCAGTTTGGAAGACAGGTACCTGCCAGGGAAAAAAAACCAGGAGCCCCTCTGGGAATGGAGAATGCAAAACCTCCCCCCTCCGAATTGTTACAATCCCAAAATTGAAGGAGTCTCAGGCAAAGATGTAAGGGGATAGGAATAACAGTTCTTTACTACTGCATATAACAAGATAAACAAAATAACAACAATACTATGGCATTAACAACAAAAGAGAATCAAGGGCCCAGCGAGTCTGTCACCGCAGGCACTTCCCCCTTTGGTGCAGTTACCGTCATGGGCGGCCGGGGTGAGCAGAAAGCCCAGGGTGTCACAGCACGAGATGTGTCAGGAACTCAGCAGTGATTGCTGGAGCTGTGGAAACGTCCCAGCAGCAGGCAGGCAGGCGGGGCAGGACACGGCATGGGGAAACCCAGAGCAGGAGCGAAGGAACAGCGGGCACGGGCACCGCGGCAGCGCAGCTCCCAGCAGGGTGGGGAGAGAGAGCAGGCTCTGAATTCCCAGGCACACACGAACAGATGGTGGTGGGTCACTCTGAGTTGGGCTCCAGTGGTGCCGGTGAAATCTCCCCGCAGTGAAAAAAAGCCAACAGCCTCGCTATTCCCTCCAAGAGAGCAGCTCTCCCAGCGAGAAGTGTAGTCCCCCAAACAGATGCCACCCTCTCCCCTGATTTTTTGGCCATTTCCTTTGTCTTTCCTGAGTACCCATAAGTACCCAGTAATTAGTTCCTTAGCAATGTATGGGAGAAAATTCTGTAAGAAAGAAACCCAACCCCCAACAGGCAGCTTTACAGAAAAGGAGATTGGGCTGTTGGTGGCTGACGGTTCAAACATGACCAGCAGTGTATCCTTGCAGCAATAGGGCCAAGTTATAAAATTTGCAACCAGCAGCTTGAGGGCACTAATGTTTTTCCTACATGCAGCTCTTCCAAGATCTCAGCTGAAGGACTGTCAAGAGAAACACCAACACTTGAGCAGGTCTTGGGACAGATCACTAAGAACACTAAGGGGTTAGCAGACAAGGTGTGCAAGGAAAGGCTGAGGGAACTCTGTTCATATTGGAGAAGAAATGGCTTCAGGGTGGCCAGGGCACCAGCAGCCTTCTTCAGCTGTCTCCTGGGATTTCTAGAAGAGAGAGACTCAGAAAGGTCAGAGGAAAAGTACAGAAGGCAATGTTCACTAGTCACAACAAGGAAAATCCCAGCTAAATGGTAAAAAGATCACAATTACAGTTGACACGCTGGCTCAGGTTGTCCAGTGAATCTGCAGAACTTCCATGCCTGGAAATATTTGAAACATGACAGTACAAAGACTGACCAGCCTAATATGGAGAAGAGGAGCCTTCATGTCCACCAGATTGTGGCTTGCCTCTGAAAGGAGTCTTTAAGAAAGATGGAGAGGTACTGTTTATCAGGGCATATAGTGACAGGGCAAGGGGAAATGGCTTCAAGGCTTCAAACTGAAAGAGAGGAGCTCTTCAAACTGAAATATGAGGAAGAAATTATTTCGTATCGAGTTGGTGAAGAACTGGCACAGGTTGCCCACAGAAGCTGTGGGTGCCCCACATATGTAGAAGTGTTCAAAGTCAGGTAGGCCAAGGTTAGATGTGATTTGGAGAAATCTGGTCTAGTGGACCAGGAAGGGTCCCATGGCAGGGGGGTTGGAACTCTATGATTTTAAGGTCCCTTTCAAACAAAGTCATTCTGTGATTCTGTGACTCTGTTACCTGACTTTGAAACTACCCCTGCTTGGACTAGGTGTTACAAATCAGAGCGATGTGGACTCCCCAGGCAGGTGCAAGAGCGAACTCTTTATTGCAAAAACCAGGCCTTTTTAAGCACTTAGGCCTTTATCAGTTACATTCCATTTAAGCACAACAGATGTAATTCAACCAACCACCATAAACCACAATGTAAACACATAATGGTTATATAATTTGTTTTTCTACCTTTAATTCAGCTGAGTCACTTTCCCATAGTCCTTTTCTATTTAGCCAAAGTAACAGGCCTGAGCCATGATTTTACAAGGGTAACAAGGCACTTATTTTGTAAGGTTTTACCTGTATATAACATCTCCCCCTTTCTTTGTTTTTTGTGCGAAGGGTTCATGTACCCTAATGCCAAAACACTCTGCACCTGTGAGGCCATTATCTCATTGAGACTGTTACTGGTCATCTGCTGGACACAGGGTAAGATACATGGAATACAGGCCACAATTAATAAAAACCCGTCAAAACAACTATGTCACTGACAAAGAGACTCGCAGCATAAGAAAAAAAAAAGAGTGTACAAATGTCCCCAAGAAGTGGAAGTGAATTGCTACTATCCCAAAGTTCATGTGGCTGGAGCTCGGGGA
Organism: Tichodroma muraria; assembly: GCA_013390105.1. NCBI lineage: Eukaryota > Metazoa > Chordata > Aves > Passeriformes > Sittidae > Tichodroma > Tichodroma muraria. The sequence goes on along the minus strand of WAAG01070340.1, from coordinate 3,079 downwards.
CTGTGCTGTTTAGGCAGGAGGGAGTTCATTAGCTAGAAATTCTGCCTTTGACATTACTGGAAGCACAGAACAGGGAACAAATGAGGAAGGTCAGCAGGAACACAACAACATGATGGTGGGTGCAGTGGGACAAAAGGCAGTTGGCACGCTGCCTCCATAAGCCTGCAGACAGAGCCATGTTCCTAGCAGTCCTACCCCCTGCTCCTGCCTTGGCTATGAGGGCTGGATGGTAATTAGGTAATTTTTTTCTTTCACTGGGCCTCATCTCCTCAGAGGCAACCGATGTTTGTTGAGATGAGCGGGTAACCACTTTAGACGTGTTGGTAATAAAACACATGCGTAACTTCTCTAGGCCTTCTACACTCAATTGTGTTTCCTTACGTAAAACTTTTAGATATTGGTTCTGCACACACAAATCTCCAAAACAGTATTGCTCTGCCTGGGATCAAAATTAATGATCTGCTTTCAAAAATTCCAGTGTAAATATTGCATTATCTAAATGTTCTTGAGGAGCCATATTCCCCCTGATTTGTTTTTGTTTTTATAACATGCGCATCTTTCACTGTGAACATGATGGCAACATACAAGTAAAACAATGCATATAACAAAGCAATAAACTCACACCAAGCAAAAAAAAAAAAGTAATGTATTCAGTAGCACATGAGAGAAAGTATATGAATAGTGATTTAGAACAATATATCATCAGCTCCCTAAATACTGTACCGTCATACAGAGTCTGCAGTAGCTGGCAAGCCCTGTTTCACAGTGAGAACCTGGAGAAGCTTTCCTGGGAAGGTTTCCAAGTTTACCTCAAAAGGGGGTCCAGCTCATATAAGCCCAAATGGACAAGTCAAAATGACTTGATTACATTTTTAGTGCAGAAACATCTGGGTGTGTTGGCATATGTCTGACCAGCTAGGGCCAGGGCTTGGCCAGAGCCAACATCTTGACTGGGAGGGTTTCCCTAACATATCCTGCAAACAAGCCTCTAGTAATAGCNCTTGACTGGGAGGGTTTCCCTAACATATCCGGCAAAAAAGCCTCTAGTAATAGCAGTTGAGAAAGTTTTTTAAATTATACATGTCTTGCAGATAGCTACACAATGGTATGGGAAAGTTTGTAAAGCAGCTGGCTTTGTCATTTATCTGTAGTTAAGTAGTCAATGGTCCCATGAACAAACTGCAAACAACCAAAGAAATGCATTTGGGCAACATCAAATATCTTATGGCTAATGCCCGTTATGAGAAGTCAGTAAATTCACACTATGACTTTACAGCATATTCAGAATCATTCATACAGCAGCAGTAACTGTCCTAAGAAGTCGAGATGGTATTTTTCCATCTAGGCATATATGACAATAAAGAAAAATAAAAGCAAGATAGAAAGCACTAAACAGCTTACAATTAATAACACCATAATTTGGAATTGTTACTCATTCTTCAGTGCTATCTAAGGAAGATAAAACAGCAAAGATTAAAACAGCAGAAATTGTAATGAATAATTATGTTAATTAACCAATATAGAACGTTTATACCCACACAATCTTTGATGAAATTAAGGATCTAATAAATCGCATCCTCACATACTTTAACACAACTTATTGTATTATATTCTTAAACAGTTGCTTACCAAGTCTTCATCACAATTATTTCAGTCAGTTCCATCTTATCTCTATAAAAAAAGAACTGTATCTTGTAATTTAAAAGAGCAGATTTCAACATAACTTAATGTCACTGAAACTTTTCATCACTTAAACATAACAGGAAGTATGTCTAACAGAACTTAAAGTAAACATTACTGAAACTGAACAGAAATTAATCTCAACAGAATTTAAAGTTAACAGAACTTAAATTGAATAACACTTTGGCTTAACTTTGCTTAAACTTAACAACACCTAGACTTGACAGAAATAAAACTCAACAGAACTTAACCTTAACAGAACTAAAATTTAACAGAGCCTAAACTTAACAGAACTTAACATCACTTAAATTTTACAGAACTTAACAAAACTTAAAAATAACATCAATTAAACAAAAGTCAGAGTTGAAAGTGTTCCTTTAAAAGTTTCAGATACAACAGAATTTAACTCATTTTGACTCCATCATTACAAGAAAGCTACTGAAAATTTGTCATGTAACAGTTAAATATCAATGAACAATATGCAGGCAAACAACTGATTCGTAAAAGAAGTAGCAGCACTGTGGATTTACTGGAGAAATTATAAAGATGTGGCAAATAGCTTGTGATTCTGCATAATTTAGTTTTGAGAATAGCTCATGGTAAGTGCAGATAATATTGAAAATACACATTTGTAGTCAGGACTTTTCTGGTATAAGTTTGCCAGGATTTTTTAAAGTGCAGCTTTAGTCAGAAAAATGACAGCAGTGTATATCTTGGCAAATTGCACTTCAAACCTGCTCAGTTCACAGATGGTAAAACAGCTTTTCAAGGTTGCCTTAGATAAGGGGCAATAGATTTGAACTTGGACTATTAAAGGTAATGGGATATAAATATTTAAGGCTAAAACATCAAGGACCTAGTTATATAACACTGCCATGAGTTTTGCACATGTAACTCGGTTAGGTCAGTGGATGTGTAAGACTGACACTTGTATATAAACAGCTACAAAGTCATGGTTTCAGATGATTCTACAGGAGTGAGCTACTGTTTACTGCACTCGTGGTCCATCAATGTACTTAAACTGATTTGATATCAAGTCCAATTTCAGTTTAATAAGTGGCAAGGAAGAATAATTACACTTGAATCACTAAACAGCTGTACTGATCCAAAATGCTGTCACATGTTTCTTCATGGCAAAAGATTTACAATAAAATTTCTTTATTAAAACTGGGATAAAAAGACAAGCAAACAGGCAAAACTAGCACAGTTCTGCCTACCTTTACAGAAGAGTAAAGGTAGTTGTGAGCTAATTATACCTAAGTCTCAAGTAGCTGCTGCAGATAAAGCTTAGGATTTGCCTTCAAGAGAACAAGGGAATGCCAGATTTATGTGTGGCATCGGCCTCACTCAACTAATTGCTCCCAGTAACTATTGCAAATCATGCAATGTGCTGACACAG
>WAAG01070335.1:0-13797 GCA_013390105.1 Tichodroma muraria | reverse complement strand
TTTCCGGGGGTTGTAGAGAGCACTAAGGTCCCCCTGAGTCCCCTTTTCTCCAGGCTAAACAGCCCTACCTCCCTCAGCTCTACCTCATAGGACTTTTACTCCAGACCCTTCACCAGCTCCATTGCCCTTTTCTGGACATGCTCCAGCACCTCATTGTTTTTCTTGAATTGAGGGGCCCAAAACTGGACACAGCAATCAAGGTGTGGCCTCACCTGTGTGGAGGACAAGGGGAGAATTACTTCCCTAGTCCTTCTGCTTACACTGATGTTTTAGCATGTTTCCTCCATCCATCCATCCATCCATCCATCCATCCATCCATCCATCCATCCATCCATCCATCCATCCATCCATCCATCCATCCATCCATCCATCCATCCATCCCCACACTTGAAGTTGCTCAATAGCTGTCTCACTCACGTGTGTTGAAATTGCTGTGTAGCTGGAGGCTGGGCTCCATTTCTCAACCAATTTCTGTACCCTGCTGCTATCAATGAGGGATTTATCATGCTCAAGCAATGTTAAGAGTCATTTGAAAGAATGTAGGAAGAAGTCACAATCCAGCTCTGGCTCATTCTATTATTTTTACATGATGCATAAAAGCCAAGGAGAACACAGGTTACTAACGAGTTACGTTGTGGGAACTCCCAGGAGGGAGGTGAGGGGCCCCTGAACGGAGGAAAGACACTGAAGTGGGGAATCAGTCAGACACAGACAAACTTGTCTGCATGCCTCCAGCCTACTGTGCATGACCTGCAGAGGACTCCTGCCAAGAACCAGCTGAGTCAGTCCCAACACCGCTCTAGTGTAAGAATTTTAATTTGTGTGTTGCAGTTCCCTAGTGCTGGAAGCTGCCAGCTGAAGTCCCCAGTACAATCTGAATTGGGATAGAGAAGCCTGGACAGGCAGCTTGAATTTTTCATTTTTCTTTCTGCATGTTGTTGGTGAAATTCCATGAAGAACCCCCTGCCTCAAAATCACACAGAACTTTTAGAGAAGAGGTGTTTTCAATGCAGTCAAACATGCATAATTTTTCACATTTACCTTTGCCCATAGTTTAGCACAAAGCTAATGAACCCTGCCACGTTTTTTAACAAAGAGACAGAAAATAAGAGTTCCTCTGCATACCATTTAAACTTAAAGCTATCCTCGCATAAAAATATTAAATATATTTGGTGAGAACAGGCTGGAAAGCAAGTAGGCATTGTCACTAGCACCTTTCAAATTAAATACAGATCTCGACAGAAAAAAAAATCATAGTTTATTTGCAGCTGATGACATTATTAATCATCATCAACCAAAATGCAACCTTTGTAAACAGCAGAATTGGACAGCTCCCCACCAAGGACTCTGGAAGAATGATGTTTACTATTGATATTCATTTAGCAGTAGAGAATCAAAACAGCACTAAAACCCAAGGGGCCAGAAGGGCCTTATGTTGCACCAGTGTTGAAAAAGAATGTGGAGAATGATCATGTTATTTGTAGGCAGAGCAGTCTGAATTACCCAGGGCAAAATACAAGAAAACCCAGCAGGGTAGGAATGGATAGGCAAGAGAGGTTTTCCATTTAACCTAATTTTTTTGTAAGATTATGTTTTCTTAATCTATAAGTAACGAAACCTCACAAGTAGAAGGGAGTAGTATTTCAGTAGAGTACTTAGAGAGCTGCTCTGGGACCATTATCAGGTTTAAGATAATTTCACATTTTCTTCAAAGGTGTGTAATTATGTATAAACTCACTGCCAATTGTATTTGTGGACAACCCAACAGGAGACACTGTGATGAACAAAAGAACTGGGCCATCACATAAAAGTTCTGGAACAGATGATAAAGCATACTGTTCAAAACTTTTATTATTTTTTAATAGCCAAATCTCAGGTTATATGTCCAAGAAAAGAACACTATAAAAGCTATAGCTTGGAAAAACAAGCGATACACTGGGAAAATATCAGAGTGAAAAACTACTGACTCCGAAAAACGAATCACGGTCATAAGGGACAGGGAATTGGATACAAGATCCCAACTTAACACGGTGTGTTAAGTGATAAAATGTGACATTCACCTTGAAAGTACAATCAAGAGTATAAAAAGAAAACAGGGATTTTATCTGTATGTAGATCAACAAAAAAATCAGTAATAGAGGTTTATCTCCTTCCTAAAAGAAGATTGCAAATGCCCCCCCCCTGTGATGGGACTAAGGAAGGCAGGTATAACACAAGACTTAAGGAAGTCAATCCATGCATTTCATTGCATCTTTTTTTAAATTTTTTTTTTAAACTTTCAAATGCATTCCAGCAGGAAAACATAAGATACTACTAACCTCCTTCCAGAGCCATCCCCTCTTCTCCCAGAAGTGAAAACTGAAGTCAAATTCTAATCACAAGACAGGCCTTTTCTACAGAGGGGTATTACTGGCTATTGAAATATTCTGTCAAGAGAAAACATAATCAGATTTTATGCCATTTTCAAGAGCTGATGCCTTTCTCTCAAGCATATAAAGGAAGCATATAAAGCTTCACAGAGGGTCAGACTAGATGAAAGGTGTCAAACTCTTGCCTTAACTACTAATATAAAGCAGGAAGGGACCTGAATATCCAGTCTCAGCTGATAAAAGGCTTTATTGAGTTTTTGCCCATAAATGGAGCACTATAAATTTTTACACATCTGATATTCAATCCCCTCAACGCACTATTTACACTCATCTTCCTCAGCATGCCAACAATCCAACAACCAGATTTCTTCCCACTCAGAACCCCAGAAATCATCCTGCTATGACCGCTAGTGAGGTACAGCTGCTACAGAACCAAAAGCCTGAGACAACAGCCAAAAACTATTAGACCTTTGTGACCTCAGAAAGACTTCTAAACTTTCCCCACCAAAAAAGCTTCAAAAGTTACTGTCACAAATTGACTAGGAACAGGTCATATTCCTCTTCCTTTGAGTAGCAGTGAAAGACAACACAATACAATTTTACAGTAGCACAGTTTATCACTAGAACTTATGAATTATGAGTCAATTTCTGTTTTGCTATTTTTCCGTAGCTCCTTTTAAAGCAATAGTAGCAATACTACAGATTTTTAAAATCTTGTTCTAGGTCAGAGATTTATTTGTATCATTTCCTCTGTTACTAAGAAATCTTTAGGGAAATTATTCAATTTCATTTCACTGCAGCGCATTAGTACCTATAGGCCAGCCAAAAAAGAATATTGCATACGAAAGCCTCCATAAGGACACACCAACCTCAGCCTGACATAAAAATATATTTTCAATGTTTAGCTACTAAAATACATTATTACTTGAAATATATCACTTTCTACTGACCTAATTAAGCAACTGTTAAAATGCTAATCTTGTTGCTTATTCCACTTTCAGTGTTCAAAATTACTAATGAATCTACTGTAAATCCTGAAAATAAAGCATAGTTCACTTCAAGAAGCTGTTCTTCATGTTTACAGAATTTTCTTCCTACAGACTGTCAACCAAGTCATTGTGGAGTGTGCCACTTACAGAAATAAATGGTTAATGATTTTCTGAAGATATCTGCAATAAAACCACGCCAGAGACAGAAAATTCAGCAAGCAGATTTGGAAAAAGAAAAATGAGAAAGGATCTTAAGGTTTCTGGTTATTGTTCTGTCAAATACAACTTATGACTGGAAGTAAGCTGTTGTGCTCTTCAGCTTTAGACAAGACACGTATTTACAATAAATACACGTATTCTAAATGACCACATATCATCATGTTAACAAAGCTGCTATAGTCCTGTATTTGTAAATTTTCTAACCACAGGCTTAAATAACAGATACTGCTTGCCACCTACATTCCATGGCTGCATTTTCACATGATGACTTCATTTAATGCTCTTCTTATGAGTAGGTATCTATCTAGTTTGTTCCAGGCTTTCACTGAAAAGATATCCTTTTAAACATTTTCTTTGAAAAAAAGCATCTCATCCACCCGGCTACTCTCCAGAAACTTTAGAAGCAAAGAGAGACTGGACAATCAATATCTTATGCCACCCAGTGAATAATGAAGCTCTTTGTAATACAAATGCACCCATTCTGGAAGCAGAAAACATTTCAAAAGTAAGGGTTTTTTAAAGATGCTTTGTCTTTCCTTCTGAGAGGCACATCTTAAATATTATATGTGTGATACTTTTTAAACACCAACCCTTTTCTCTCACTTTTCAACATATGTACACATGGGCCTTGATTAAACAGACTCGTATGCTTATCGCTCTGTACTAACTTGAAAGAACAGTTAACAGCCTAAAGAATTCTCAAAGTAAACGACCACGGCATATTCCTTATCATCATAAACATGTGAGCAGTTCTGCAATATGTGAATACAACTGCTCTGTAAATACAGCTGTGTTTGCAGGATTGGACTACAGAGGGAACATTTTAATTGCTGAAACAGGATGTTGTAACACAGGTCCTAACACTGACAGAGCCACAGCCTGCGATGTCAGTCTCGACAGCATTGAGCACCCTCTGACTCTCCATCATGGAAAATGAATGAGAGGAACAAGAGTAGCAGTGAGGTCTTTGCTAACTCTATTCTTTACTTACTCAATACAAATTATTAGAACTGCTAATATTTGTGATTATAAAACTAGTATGAGCCTTCTGGCACCATGACAACCATTTGTCCTCAACACCCAAATTTCACAGATCCCATCTTGCAAAATCTACCAAAGAATAGAAACATGCAGTTTTTTAGTAAAAGTCAGTAATGTAGCACAAGGCACGTGACAAAATATCAGTATATTTAAATAAAAATATTTTGTCCATTAGGGAAAAAGCTGTAATCAAATACATAGGAGTTAGGGCATTAACAAAACAAATTATTTTTCCCAAAGGAGCATTAATATCTCTCAAGTAGGACAGTGCTCAAAGTCCCAAGACAATTATATAATTACTTATCTTTAGACAGAGTACTATGTTACGCAATATCAGAATTGAACAAGTCTCCAGAGCAAATCAGTATTTTGATACCTATTACAGTATTTTCACACTGTCCTAGGTAGTTTAGTGAACCATTAGGAAGTTTTGACACTAACATTCTATTGGATCAAATAATACATGTGTTCTGTTAATTATTAAATCCATAAATCTCCAATAGATTTAATTTTAATACTTGATCTCCACTGGATCAAGCCGATTACTAAAATAGCTATGCGTCTGCCTATGACGCAGCAATCTTTCTGCTCCTTTCCAAAGGGAGCTGCTGCACACCATTAGGTGAGGCTTAGTGATTATGGCTGAGAAAGGGATAAAGACCACTTGAACAATCAACCCACAAATCCATGCAGTAGGGTACACCATGGAAGAGTCCTTGACTACCAAACTCAGATACCATTCCCACTCCTCTCTCTAACTGACATTTAAGTACCTGCCATGTGGCTTTATTTTTAGTACCTTTTTTGTGCTTTTCCCCATGGAAAAAGCTTGCAAGTAATACTTTGGAATTAGAGTGTTAAGTTAAAAATACTCTTACAGACCTCAATTATCATTTTAGTGTATGTAAAGAGATAATATGGTAATTAGGCTGTGGAAAACAAAGGACGCTTACAGCACTTGAACAAATGAACTGGCTTCCACATGATCAACAGAACACAAAAATGTGAAATCAGAGTTGATTTAGGTGGCAAAAATAAAGTCCTACACATAGAAGGAATATAAACATTCTCTGACTCATTACAGAACAGTTGCTTAAAACAGACAGAATAGTCAACATGTGCTCATTCACTAAGGTCATCAGTTTTAGAAACAGTGTTGCATGCATGTGATCAGACTGAATGAATATCAGACACTGGGGTATAAACTTCAGCCAAGAAAAGAAGTTACTATGGCCCTCTCCCCCCTCACTATTTCCTCATCTTGCTTCTAATCAGCTTGGCTGAAGTTCTTTGAGTTTCCACATGTAAGAGTTATAGCAGCATTTACTTCTTAAAGGCTTGTAGAGGCAGGGACACTGAAGAAAGGAAAAGGAAATGTTCCTCTGGAAAAGCAGTTCTTATATAGAACCAGTTAACACTGACCACAGTCATGTTTAACCACTATTTAATGCTTCTTACTCCTATAAATCCCACTTTCTTAGCAGTGTGGGACTGAGAAACACCACTGCTCCCATTTATTACAGGTTTATTAGGTAGCAAATCTACTGGAGAGAAAGCAGCTTGCACACACATTTTACAACCTTGGTCAACTCCTCATCTCTGAAAATAGCTCTACTCTGAGAAACCCTCTGAGATACTCATCTGCTAAGGATGAGTACTCACTAAGGGAACTCTTCCTCAAAATATCAAATGAACTCCCAGTTTCATACCCTGGATTATTTCTAATAGTAAAAGATTACCAGAATTTACAGTAAAGTCACAAAAGACAACGTCACTTCAAAACAGAATGATAACGTCTGCAACTTGTTCTGGATTTCACGTTTTTATTGCAAGTACAAGACAGGAACCCATTTTGGCCAGAACTTGCAGCTTTATGCTTGCCTTCTTTTCAACATTTAAATGCACATCCAGGTCAATCTGTCAGAATACTCAGGAGCAGATACCTTCCATGAAAACACTGCATGAAAGGACGCAGCAGGTGCCATCTTCTTACTTTAGTCTCTGTTTTGTGTAGAATGCTGATGAACCCCAAATTCCCATGAGAAGGTCTTTTGATGAGGACTTCAGTATCCCTTCCTTCCTCTGAATCTTGCCCTGGTATCCAACTGAAAATTGAAGACAATATATTAAGAGCAGGTATTTTCCAAAAGAAGTATTGTAGAGGGTTTGTGCTACCTTGGCACTTTGTAACACCAGAACAAAGGCCAGAATAAAGCAGAAGAAAACTAGTGATGTAGCCAACAAGCCACAGGCGATTCCGATGAAAGAGGCATTACATGATCTTAAACCTCACATTCTGAAATAAACAACATAAATGATAGAACACCATAGTAGGATGGCAAGGAACCCATGAAAAACAAGTAGTGTAAATCTGCTTAGACCAGTTTTGCAAATGTAACTGATGAACTGAAGGAGTAAAATTCAGATCTGGTTGAAGTGTGAGTCACTAAAAATGTCTGTGAGGAGAGGGATAACAAATACACAAAGCTTCTTGAAAAACTAGAAATAAATCAGTAAAAATAGAAACAGTATTCAGCTTGTAAAATCTGCACGTTTATTCTGGGCAATTTCAGAAAAAGCATTTCATGAAAGGCTGAAGATGATGGTAAAGCTAAAATAAAAACCACAGTGCAGTACTTAGAGAAGGTAAAATGCAAGTTCTTACCCAATGCAGCAGAAAAACATATTTTGAACTTGGGAGAATTCTTCTGAACTTAGATAGCCATGCATGAAGATGACAAAGACAGATTGCAACTCGGCCATATCGTGATATTAGACTGAGGAGGTTTCTTTTACCACCATTAACTAACCCTCTTCCACAATTCAGAACTGCAGCAAAATTTGTAAAGAGCCAGACTCACGATGACACAGCTTGTCCAATAACCAAGCAGCTTTCACTTTAAACCTTGGCCCTACTTCAACATCTAAAGTGTACTAAAGTTACTCCTCTGATAAGACTTTCTCTTCCCTTGAAATAAAAACAGCATCTAGACAAAACCACTCATGATTTTAGCATACTGTAAATTATATCTGTATTTAGTGTCTAACTTCGTTTTGGACACTCTTTAAGTTTCACTACTATAAAAAATAACAAGTTTGAGAATGTTTATTGAAATTTACAGAATTAACAGGACAAGAAAAACTTCAGTCATCAGCCTTAAAATTTGGGAGAGTTAAATTATTTAGGAGTCAGGCTTCTTCTGCATGACTAGGGGTATTTAGCTGGAAACTTAGTTTAATCAGGCTTCCTTAACAATCCACAGACAGAAAAATACAGGCACATCACCTGGAGACACATATGTTGCTACTGCAGCTTTATACAAGTATTTCAAACTTTCAACATACAATATCTTCACATACACAGAAATAATAATTTATCACTTTATGGATTAATACGGTTCATGTAGAAGAGGTACAAAAAGCTGCTACAACTAATACAAAATGGAAGAAAAATTTAAAGCACCATTTCAGCTGTATACTTTTCATCAGATAAAAAATAAAAATGAGCCCTGCACTTCTCATGTTTGGAAAGTTTTAATACCACCTTTACTACAACTTAAATATGTTTTAAATGTTATGGAAACACAAGCAAAAAAATTCTGGACAAGGAACTCTCATCAAAATATGGAAAAACTTATCTAACTACATTTCTAAAAACGATTTGTCATTCCCATATGGGATAGTTCATTGTATAAAAAAACCAAACTGTTACTTATCATGAATTCTAGTACTCCAAGAAAATTAATGACTCAATGTGAATTCAATGCAAGATCCTGCTTCAACAGTCTCACTTTACTTCATTTAAACTTTCTCTACATAGATGTTTCTCAAGGACCTTACAGGCAATATAGCTTATTAATATTTTATCTTACAATTACCTGACCTACTAATATTTTTAACCCAAAACTTTACTAAAAACAATAGTGAAAATGCCTACCTCATTTACCTGTGACATTCTAAGCCTAATCCAATTTAAACATGTGTTTTTGCAATTTCTCCTACTCAAGAGCTTCTTCTTCATGAGAACTGAGTACAGCACCCAGAGTTTAATCAGGATTCAGAGGCAAGAGCCGTTCTGCTTAATGACACCCAACTTACTGAAATAACGTGTTTTTCTTAAAAAGAGGGGGGAAAAGGACAAGAAACATCCATGCCAGCAGCAGAAGACACACCACACTTACCATTGATCTTTTGCATGCAAAGAATGTCACTTGCAAACTCCTACAGTGTCCTTCCCGCAAGCATTGTTTAGGGCTTTTGTTTTCCTAGTAAATGAAAAAAAGATTAAAAATTTGATTTCTGCAGCTCGTCAGACATCAAAACACTTTACAGAATCATAGAACAGAATCACCGAATATTCTGAGTTGGAGAACAGCGGCAAGGGTCATCTAGTCCAACTCTTAAGGGAAGGCCAATACAGGGATCGGACCCACGACCCTGGCGTTATTAGCAGCCCGCTCTGGCCACCTGAGTAACCTGGGTTGGAAGGAGCCTTTGAGGATCATTTGTTCCCAGCTTCAGAGAAGTTCCCTAGGGCTTTCGCTTCGGTACGGTGACCCGCGCTCTCCTCTGGAGCTGTAATTCCCTAAACTGCTGCGAACAAGAGGTAAGAGGCCGTAAAAGGGCGACCTGCGGGTCTCCGGCCCGGAAGGGCAGCCGCGCTCACCTGCAGGACGCAGGGGCTCTCCAGCAGGCACTGCCGCAGGTCCTCCCTCACGCCGCCGCAGGCGCGCCCGTCCTCCTCCTTATCCTCGTAGTACTTGGGCATGGCGACGAGCCCGGCCCGGAGCTACNGCGGGGCGCGGGGCGCGGCGCTGCCCGGGCCGGAGCTGAGCGCGGGCCCCGCTGAGGGGGGGCGGGTGTTTGTCAGCAGCGGCGCCCGGGCCGCTCCTAAGTCGTGGAATCGTACGCTGTTAAGGGCAGGAAGAGACCGTAAAGATCATCTGGTTCCCTCTCCCCGCCGTGGACAGGGATACCTCCCACTAGACCAGGTTGTTCTAAGCCCCATCCAAGCTGGCCTTGAACGCTGCCAGGGTTGGGGCGTCCGCAACCTCCCTGGGCAGCCTGTGCCACTGCCTCATCCCCCCCACAGTAAAGCATTTCTTCCTTGTAGCTAACCTGAATTTTCCCTGTTTCAGTTTGTACCCGTTATTTCTTGTCCTATCACTGCAGTTCCTGATGAAGTTCCCAGCTTCCTTATTTTTCCCCTTTAGATATTGGGAGGTGCTAGGAGGTTTCCATGCAACCTTCTTTTCTTCGAGCTGAACTGCCCCAGTTTTCTCGGCCTGTCTTCATAAGGGAGTTTCTCCAGCTCTCTTACCAACTCCATGGCCTCCTCTGGACTTGCTCCAACAAATGTCATTGTTTATGCTTGTGCTCAGTTTTTGTCACTTCAGCATTGCAGCCGTGGCCTGCGTCACGTTATTTCATTTGTACCCCATATTGTGTGCAAAATCAACTACATCTTTTGAAATTCTTTCTTTAGGAAGATGCTGCCAACCACGTTGGTTAATTCTGGGAGCCAGGGCAATGGTGTGCTGAGCCCCAGAGATGCTGCGAGGCACACGGCCGGAGCGAAACGCTACAAGTACCTCCGGAGGCTCTTCCACTTCCGACAGATGGACTTCGAGTTTGCGCTTTGGCAGATGCTTTACCTGTTCACTTCACCACAGAGGGTTTACAGGAACTTTCACTACAGGAAACAGACAAAGGACCAATGGGCGAGAGATGATCCTGCTTTCCTAGTGCTGCTCAGTATCTGGCTCTGTGGTGAGTGCAGGAGAACAGACAGCATAACAAAGAGGGAGGGAAAGTTTAGGGATGAACGTTTATTTTCCTTTTCCTATTATCTTCCTTAATAACACACACACACAAAAGGACCAATCTATATGGATGATGTTTTAATGAAAGTAGAACAGAAGAGAAAGGCTTAGCCTTTTTGAAGGTGGCAAGTAGAAATCCAAGTAGGCTTAAATAGTACTCCATAGTCTTGATCTCTTCATTGCAACTCATTTAGACTGCATAGTTCACTGTAACTTTACAGACAGTATGAAAACCCTATGCCACATGTCAGTGTTTTTGTTAAAAAAATACTCAATATTTGGTTTACCTGAATATTATGGATAAAACACTGTTTTTACCATAAAGGCCGTGGTGAGATTCTGTATATTGCAGAATTAAGCTATAAAAAAGGTGGCTAATGTAAATGACTGAACTGTAAATTCAGTATTGTCTCAGTTGCCTTCTATTAAATAGTGTATTGCTGCATAATAGAAAAACTCTTAACTGAAATAGAATTACACATGTGGTGTGGGTTAACAAGGAGCTGTTATAAAACAAAGAATGTTCTGTTGTAGCATTGTCTGAATTTTTTTAAAAATATTTTGGGTGGAGCATTACAATTAGACCCAAGTATAGATGAGTGTTCATATTCTGAATAAATTGCATTATATCTAGTTTTTGGTGGAAAAAACCTGAGCTGTTGGACTGAAAATCTCGGGGGAAAAATAAAAAGGAAACTGGAGATTTCATAACAGGATACTTAAAAAAAACCCCCATCAGTTTAAGATCTCATGCTTTTTTTTCCACAGCTGACTTTAATGATCTTTCTCTGCTTTCAGTGTCTACTGTAGGATTTGGATTTGTGTTGGACATGGGTTTTTTTGAAACAATAAAACTGCTGCTTTGGGTTGTGTTCATAGACTGCGTAGGCGTTGGGCTCCTGATTGCAACTCTGATGTGGTAAGTAGTGATTTCTGAAGCTGAGTTCAGTATTGCTGTTCAGACACAGAGAGTCCTCTGCTGTTTGTGGGACACTTGGTTCTTTGTTTGGGGTAAACTTACACTCAAGTATTGACTATAGGTTTTATGCTCTTGTAGTAATCGTTTCAAAATGATACATTAAAAAGGAATACGTATCTTTCTTTACTATTTCCTACAAAGTTAAATGGTCAGAAGGTCTGTATTATGATGAACATTGCAGCTTTTTTTCTTTCTTCTTGAGCTGGTTAATGTTCAGCAGAAATGCCAAATAAAAAAAATGGTGATTAAAAAAAGAAAATGATGTTCAATCAGAAAAACGAATGAAAAAGTCAAGTAGTGTAAGCCTGAGGATGATTCTGCTTAAGCAGGGCAATATACACTTGGCCTGTGCTTGCTGAAGATGGGGGCTACTGCCACTACAGTCACATCTGTTCTGTCTTGTGCTTGGCACTTTTTGGCTTTGTTGGTAGGCGCTGCCAGTTTTATCCTCTACTGTCTAGAGACTTGTAGCAGTAGAGAGGCAGGAGCAGGTCATTTTACAATCCAGGCCTCATCAGCACCATAGATGTGTCCTGCAGCAGTGAGGGAACCATGAAATCATGGGAAGCCACCGTTCCTGTGCTGCAGCAAGGGGAGGGCACCAAAGAAAGAATTTTTATTTTACAAGGAACTTAAGAAAGCAAGGGCATTTAAGAGTTCTTAGGGATGGAACTGACATCTTAAAGTGATGAGGATTGAAATCCTGACAGTCGCCTCAGGAACTCCTGCTTGTAATTGCAAAATTGAGAATGAGGTACATAAAAGAAATGTAGCTGATAGATGAGAGGTCCACCTGACCTACATTCCTGTCTGGGACAGCAACCCATAAATTGCTGGGGGAAGAGCTTATAGTAATGCTCCCTGCCCCCATCCTGCAGCAATTTATGCTTCAGGATGCAGTCTCCTAAGCCAGGAAGAGTTCAGCATCTGCTGGTTTTCCTCTGTCTTTTAGTCAGCTTCCTGCAGGCCTCAGTACCAGTCACCTGGCTCGAGTTTGGTTCAAGTCCCTTCTTCCAGTGCAGGCTCACCTTTTTTCCCAAAAGCTCCCCCCATTCCTAATGAGTCTAAACTCCTTCTTGCCTCACCTCTCCTCACCTCGCACCTAGGCTCTGCCTCTTTGCAACCCCACCCTTGGCACAAAGAGTAGGTCAGAGGAAGCTTCCATGAAAACTCTGGCCTCTTATTTCTGAGCATGTATTGACTTCTTGTTCCTCTTCTAAATGGGATAAATATTTTGATGTCAGCAGAACTTAAGCTGAAGGAAGGAGCCTTGAGGCTCATTCAGTAGCCTGTAATACCGGGCAGTGCACATTGCATTTGCACATCTTTTCAGTAATAATAGGCACATGTTATGAGCACTCTCCTGCCCTCCTCCTGTCCTTGCAGTGCATCAGTTCTGTAGAGATGAAATAAACCATCTCTGTGTGAGGTGTGCTGATCCTGTTCGAGCACTTCACTGAAGTCATCTCCCTGTGTGTACAGAGAGAAGTGGCAGCTTGTGACTGCACCGATAAATTGTAGCACTGATCTCTTCTTTATAGAGAAGTTTTGTTTCTGTATTACCCGCAGGGTATTTCAGCTGCCTGTAGCATGCAAAGGATGTGATGATAGTTTTAACAAAACCATTTTAACAATAGTCTGGTCTGCATGTTTTTATTCACAGATAGTAGAAACTTTGTGGTGGAGAGTTGGGATCACACATGACTTACTACATCAAACCTATGTTTTGTCAGTCAGCTTTATAGATTTATATTAACAACAGTCTCAAATATCTTTTCATGTAGGTTCATTTCAAATAAGTACTTAGTGAAGCAGCAGAACAGAGATTATGATGTGGAGTGGGGATATGCCTTTGATGTACATCTGAATGCTTTCTACCCTCTTTTAGTCATCCTGCATTTTATCCAGCTGTTCTTCATCAACTGTAAGTAGAATACTTTGAGCTCTCTGCTTCAAAATGCTGCACTATCAAAACAGCTGAGAGCAGTTATCTCTTGCAGATGTCATCATATCTGATTCTGTCATTGGGTATTTTGTTGGGAATACGTTATGGCTAATTGCAATTGGCTATTACATCTACGTGACATTCCTAGGATACAGTGGTGAGTAATATCAACTTCCTTTGTATTTGTTTGACTAAAAAGAAGAGTATGTTTTCAAGCTATTAATTTGATCTCAGCATATTATTTGCAAAGCAGAGGCTTAGCTGCATGTGGAAGTAATTTTTTGTGGTAAATGAAGTTTGATAGAAATGTACCAGTCCATGTTTTCAGCTGAGTGGACATCTTAACCAAAGAATTTATATTCCCTTCTTGTATTAGACCTGTAGCACCACAACGTAGTTTTCTTGTTCCTCTGTAAATCCACTTGAAGATGTT
>WAAG01070324.1:1797-11798 GCA_013390105.1 Tichodroma muraria | reverse complement strand
TGATCCTTCTTATCTCCTTTTCTCCAGTAGCTAACAACGTGTCTTTCACATGTCAATAAGATTCAGGCATTGTCAGATTTCATCCTTTTGAAGGTTGGTGCTATTTATTCAGCACTTCAAAGGATTTTACCTTGTTTCAGCCTCCAACTGTGACCTCTCATGTAACTGGAAGAAAACCACTTCAAATTTGCAACAGATTTTAAGCTTTTCTCCCTAGCACAGAGATCTTTCTGTGTTATATGACAAGCATGGAAGTGACCACACAAGATAGATAGGGACCTGTAAGACTCCACTGAAGGGAGCTCTATAGCAAAAACTCTTGTAAAACCATCACTTTCCCCTCATCAACTAATGCAGCCCTAAAGCCATGCTCCAAGGAAATGACACAGAGATGTTTCTAGGGAACATGTAACTATTATATGAGCAACACCAAACCCAAGTCTTCATAACAAACTCTGCAGTATGTATGCACTAAACATCTGCAGTCTACCAAATGCAAAATTATGTTCCCTGACATATCTAGCCATTGCTTTAATTGCTGGCAAATTCCCTGTCAAAACTCTGTAAGGGGGTGCAAATTATGACAATAAATCCATTTCCAGTTATTTCCAAAGGGTATTTTTCAATAAGGTATTAACAGGAACTCATCACATACATAAAGATAATTAATGTCTTTTTCTGTTTGTGACTTCACTAAGAATTGGGGTGATGCAATTGAGTGTTACTCTTCTCCAATACAGGCAGTATTTACAGGAGAGATCCTGCACAAAACCTCAGAGCTGCCTTGAGCTCGGGGTGGATATAAGCGAGGTGAGGAGTTCTCTCTGCCCTCAGCCCATAATTACGCAGTTTCATAGCCAATGTTACTTTCCTGTCAGAAAAACCAGCTCATACGGAATCCAAAATGCGCAAACATTACAGATGTGAACCAGGTATTTCAGTGGCAATTCTCCCACAAAATCGTCAGCTGAGTTGCCAGCAGCACTGAAGGCAATGAAAACACTACAGCTATTACAAAAACAGCAACTGATCTGTAACTCAGACAAGCACTATTCTTTGTTTGCAACAAAGATGAGAAAATTGCAAAGAAAATGGAGTTTGAGGCTAGGAAACGAGTTTCTCCAGCTGTTGTATCAGTCAGCAAGATCAGAAAAGCTTCACTCACAGTTGATAATAGTTCTTTTCCTCTTGACGTTCCTTGGAAACTATTACTAAATGGCCAACTGTGGGAGGAAAAATAAATTCTCTATATTGTTCATTATTTCCTATATTACTGAGCTGGAGGATATCTCATGAGCAAGGAATTTTTACCTTCCTAGAATCCATCCAAGTTTTTCAAAACCATTCTGAGAGTTCTATTTCTAAGCATGCCATCACAAACAAAATTTACATTTCCTTTCTTTCCTTCTCATTACTAGGTCAAAGGGAACGCTAAGTCAGGACTTGCCTTAAAAACACCTCTTGATTTTTGTAAAGAATGTGTGTGCGATCCTGTGCAGCAGCAGCCTTAGGAAAGACACCTCAAACAGAAGAAATCGTCAAGATGCTCCAGTAGTTTCTCTTTCCATACTACAAACAAGAACTTCGATAGCTTCAGATGATGGCACAAAGAACTCACAGCACTTGCAGTACTATTTCCTGACACAAATATTACCATGGTGGATGAAGTTTTTATATCTTAATTTCAGGCAAAAAGTATGTCATTCAGTCTTAAGAGTAAACAGGGTAAGAACAGCACTGTTGACTTAACCAACGCTTTTTGCACCAACACTGAGATCAAACAGTTCCCACAAAGGGAACAGACTAATAAATAGTCAAGACGCTCCAATTTGCTTTACCAAAGGGGCAAGTGGCATTAGATGCTCAAGGATATCCAAACATAAAGTAACAGTATATATGCCTCCAACAAGAGACTTGCCATTCCAATTTCCTTTGCCCCTATTTATTTTGCACATGTTCAGTACAGCTCTGGAAGATTTTTTTTTTAATAGGAAAAAGAACGGCAGGTTGCAGTATTTATTTTTTCAGGCTTAAGTACAACATTTATGTAATAGCACTGAGCTGGAACATATCCTCAGCCCCTTCTGTAGGAAAGCACAGTTGCACCCTGTTGCTAAGGCAGGACAGAGGAGCTGTCATTTCTTACCCAGAAAACAGCCTAAGCAAGCATCAGAAATCAAATCTAGCTCTGCTTTAAGCTTCCAAACTCTTACTCCAGCTTGCTGTCCCTGAAATCACCTGCTGTAGGCTTTAAACAGCTTTGAGCTCTCAGCTGGGAGCAGTATGGTCTAATGTCATCTGCTTTATTTCAGTCCAGGCTGCTTGTTCAGGTCCTTTATCACAAGTATCCCAGTGCACACATCTTTGCTGGGATCTGAACTTCCTCATTTATTCCACAGCTCAACCGTTCCTGCCTGTCCACTGCTGTGTGACTCAGCAATCATTTCCCCCACACCTGCAATCCCTCTCTAGCATTTAGTACCTTGGCTCAGGACTTAGAAGCTGCTCTGACCTGCAGCCCACACAGGCAGGTTGTGCTGCCAAGGGCCTGGCTAGTCCTACTATCCCAGTCTGCAGGCACCAACAGCCACTCTTGGAGTGGCTTCCAACTGTCTTTAACTAGAAAGGGCACAACCAAGGTCTCATCTACTCTATGAAAAGGAACTGTTCAAGGTAGCAAACGGAAAGTGCCATAAAGGTTATACCCTATGTAATCTTAGAAGTCTTACAGGAATTATATTGATCCCAGCCTTCAAGTCTGTGTATTTTTGATGAAAGGAGATTTTTACTTGGCTGGATTCAGCTGTGAAATATATGGTCTTGCTAAAAAGGAACATTAGCTCATTTACCTTGACCATGACACGAAATCATCAAATCATCAATCTGGACTTAGATCTAGATAGACAGGACATCCTTCCAATTTTGCAAAGCCAGTTAGGACTCCTGCTTTTGTCTGTCTGGGTTAAGAGAGGCTCCATGTTCTGTATCTCTTCTTTGAAAGAATAAAGACTTTAAAAATTCAGCCTACTCTAAGCAGTTTACTTTCGTGACTAGATAGATGCCATCTTGTCATCTTGGAACCCAGTGTCTGGAATAGAGAAGACCCTTTTGTTAGTTTGTCAGACAAATAAATGTTAATAGCAGCTTCAGCCATGCTAAATTTGGGGGGAAATCTGCTCTTCTGGGGGAAAGACCCAGGATCTGTCTGCAGCTACTCACCAAAGTAACAAACATTGAGTTCTGACTTTCAGACCTGTGCCATATCCGTGGAGGGGAATTTCCTGTCTGAGGGAGAGCCGTAAGAAGTCAGGTTTATGAGTTTCAACAGACCTGTTTTTGATACCAACTAGTAGAAACACAGAAGGGCAGAACTATGAGAGTACTCAGTACCCTTTCTAGAGCCTTTTCTTACTACCACTCACCCTCTTCCTCCTGTTGGCTTCCAGCATATCACACACTGTTTTGCCATTCTCAAGTCTGTACACAGAGGGCTCGAAATTCTATCCCTTTTTTAATAACCTCAGAAACTTCCCTGAAACTTGCCTGCCAAGAAAACAGAACAAAGCAGTGTTTTGCCTCCGAAGTGTAAAGCAGTTTGGCTTGATTTGTGCATTTCTTGAAGAACAGACAGCAAGTAGGTCTGCTGCCACTCTTAGGAGTCTCAAATTGCCACCCCAGGGACTGGCCCCAGTGTTGTCAGGCCTAGGTTCAAAAGGAGATCTGAGGGGAGTTGACACTGACATGCTTTTATTTCTGTGGCAATAGCAGAGTTGCAACTTGATCTCACCCGAGATGGCTATCCATTTTCTAAGTGTTTTATAAACATTTACAGTTTGCAATGCTCTAAACTGATACACAAGATGGACCATTATTCCATCATTGCCATTTCAGGGAGGCAGAGAAAATAAGGGAGATGACAGACTTAAGTGCTCTACACAAAACCACAGCAGTGCCTGAACTCAGACCCTACTTGTAAAACTTTGTCTGAGAGTCAGCAAATGTGCAAGTGGGATCACATGCCATCACAAGGACTCGCCAGTGTGATTTGGGGACTACTGTAGCCAAGTGTTTATTGACCCCATTTAACCAGACACTGCTTGCATTACCACATGAGTTCAGTCAGCCTTGTTATAGGCACGTGCTGCTGCAGAGCCAGGAAACTTGAGCATCTCTGTACTATGTTCCCCAGGCTTTCACTAAAGAATTACTACAAACCAAGCTGAATGTTTCTTTATCTGCAGTGTCAGCAAGGGTCTTACTCTTCTTTGATGTCTTATTTTCCAGAGGTGAAAACAGAACACATTTGAAATCATTACATTTTAACATCACACGTGATTTTCTGCATTATGGCCACTATAATATGTACCTATATAGGAATTTTGCTCATACTGCTCTTGAAGTGGCAGGAAATGTTCAGCTTACAAATCAAAAACACAAGCAGAGAGCTATCAACAGTCCTTGCTTCTCCCATCTCAAAAACATTATCTTCCTTACTATTCCTTCTTTCTGTTAATTAGTTTTCAGTGATTTGCTGCTTCCCTCCCACCCCAGCCAACAGAAACAGAGAGGAAGTGATAAAAGCTTTTCCTAAACCTCCCTCCATGAAATTACATTCATATCCATTGAAGTTAAGTAAATACACTAACATTTAAAAGGGATTCAACTGTTTAAGCCAGCAGGCACCCTTGAATGTCCCTAGACTCCAGTGGTTTCATTCCCTGTAGTAAACGCTTAGCAGCTCAGAGGTTATCATTCTCATGATAGAATCGCAGAAACATCCAGGTAAAAAAGACCTCCAAAATCCAATCCAACTCTTAACCAATCACCACCATGTCAACTAGACCATAGCAGTAAGTGCCACATCCAGCCATGCCTTCAACATCTCCAGGGATGGTGACTCCACCATCTTCCTGGGCAGTCCGTTACAATGTTTAACAACCCTTTCTGGGAAGGAATTCCTTCTGATGCCCAGTCTAAGCCTCCTCCAGCGCAGCTTGACACTATGTCCTTTCATCCTGTCACTGACAGCCAATCAATCCAGCCTGTCTAGATCCCTCTGCAGCATTGAAACAAATAAATAAATAAATAAAAAAAAATTTTTAAAAATTTAAAAAAAAAAAATTAACACCCCAAACCAGTCTGGACACCTAAAGGGACAAAACCACATAAAAGAAAAATAATGACATCTTCATAAAACTTTGTTATGCTCAAATTCAAGCAACCAAAAATCTCATTAACCACTCTCAGAAATCACAGTTTACGCACTCTTAAAAATAACAAGCCCCAAAACAGAACAAAGCTATAAACAAATTGCTTTTAATTAGCCCAGACAGAGGAGCATAGCAGCCCCATATTTCACTTACCCCGTTCCTGAGATGGGTCCAGTGGCAGGCATGTCGTGTTACACCCTGCCTACTCTGCTCGCAGCCCTCCGGCACCAGCACAGCTGTGGCAAGCAGGGCAACGTGCTTGGATTCAGGTACCCAGCTGTACACTGATGCACAGCTGAGCACGTGGGCCTGGAGAAGTACAAGTGACCTGCAGCTACTTCCCCCGCCATAATTTTTATGGTGTTCACAAATAATACCCCACAGCAACCATGTAACTTCCAGCTCTTTTTGCAACAATTCAGAGCAATGTTGTATAAAGGCTTTGTCTCAGGATTCCCCCAGGAGCACTACAAGCAGCAGCTACTACTCTAATATAGTTGCTCATGGAGAAATCTGCCACTAGTCCCTTTGCCTCCTGCTTCCCTTGGGTTTTCCACACGCTGGGCTGGAGCACAGCTCTCCAGCCAGCATCCTCAGCATTTCAGAAAAGCAGCAACACCCAGTGCAGGTTCAAAAAGGCAAACAAGAACAACACAGCTCCAACACGAACCACAGTGGCAGAGGCTCTCCAAGTTCCCTACCTCACGGGCTCCAGCAATACCACCTTCTTACCTCCTCCTCAGCTCAAATCCACACAGAAGTCCAAAGCAGTTCAACCTCCTCTCCAAGGTATTCTATTACGATGCAGATTCCAGTCACTTTCTTTTCAAAGCCAGGCATTCTGTTATCTCAAAAGCCTTTAGGTAGCAAAGTTTCTCTTGGCTCACATTTAATCCCAACAGAAGCATGAGAGGCAGTAAAATGACAGCAAAGTCCAGGAGAAACTACCTGTTCTATTATAAACATCCTTAAGAGTGCTTCTTTAATACATTTATGGTGCATTTTCATCAAATCTTTAAAGTTTCACAGGTTGTTTCCTGGCCCACAAAAAGCCTCACTCAACCCTGCTAGAGAAGTTGTGAAGTCAATTGCCACAACTAATGGTTCATGCACACCACCTGGGCTGGGCATGGCCTGGCATATGCTGCCTTCCACAGCACTGGAAGCCTCTCAGGCTGTGGGTCCCACCTGCAGCCCACACTGCAGCACAGATGCAAGTACTTACCCCACCTTGCTGAGATATCCCCACATGGTAAGTCTTTCATGTGCCCAAGACCAAGTCTTTCCCACACAATAGGGGATCTTTTGTGCTACTGTCTTTCAATTCTTTATAGCATGTACTTCAAATCCATGTGGGGCAAACAAATCAGAGAGTAGGCATGACAAGCTACAGTCACCTACCTATTCTACTTGCCCTTTTCCAGTCTACATAAAGCATCGCCAGTTCTCCTATTTTTCTTTTCCCAAGACATCATCCATTCCCCACATTACCCAGCCCTGACTTCTCAGTATTCCTGCCCCCAAATCTTCCAGCTGACTCTTCTTAAGGAGTACTTCTTTCCTCTCAGAAGCACACTGACAGGCCCAAGCTTTTCCTTGTCTTCATTTAGTTTCTCAAAAGCTGGCAGCCTCCAGTTTCCAGCCATTGGGTCATTTAGGATGGAAAAGACCTCTAAGATGCCAGGTCCAACCATTCACTTAACACTGCCAGCCTCACCACTAAACCATGCCCCTAACTACTTCCTCCTCAACTCCCCTCACGACAGCAATAATAGGTGCTCTGCCATTCCCTTCCCATATTGACATTTCATCTTCTTCCCATCCTTGTACCCAGTGCTGGGGACTTCACCTTTCAGACTCTGGCTTGAGCTGCTATTGCCAGGAGCCACATTATGACTCCTGTTCATACAGTGATCAGTTAGCCTTCAGATGATCAGCTGAGCAGACCTCTCCTTCGTTTGAACTTAGTGAAGATGCAACGGTGCCCAGAGGAGCAGTGCCTTCCATATGCTCCCATCCTTGACTGAGTTTTTTTTAAAAAACTGATTATTCTTGTTTAAAGTGTAAAACATTTACTAAAACATTTTGTAACTTTAAAAAGGAAGTCACTGTTCACCACACAACGGGAAAGCTCTCTTTGAACCATCTTTCTCTTCACAAGCCACAAATCATAATGTGTCCATGACACTAATTGCAGCATTTAGTGTAGAATTCAATTAATGTAAATAAAATAAATTACAATAATTATTACTACTGTGGTGCAAATATATAACTAATTGTGCCCTCTCAAATAATGATCGCCCTGACTTGCACTTCTGGTATCAGCTATGTCTTTATATACTCCCTGACCCCCTTCCCCTCCAAAGGGAGAAAGACCAAGAAATTTCCTCCCTCTCACACAGCATTCCACCACCTACCAGCAATCTAACCAGGCTATCCTGTTCTGACCTGCTGGTAAAGATGTATTGATCTTAGGTTTAGTTGTTCAGGAGACAAATAGAGCAGATATAGCTGGGGACAAAGCAGAAATTGTGGCTCACAGAGTGCCTTCTACCATGTAGTTACGGATCAAATTTTTCCACCGATACCAGTATTTTCAGGGTTCCTGTAAACAACAAATTGGGATGCATTTTTACTTTGAAAATACAGAATAATGTTTCCTGAACCCTCTAGGCTGGGAACTCTGCAGGTATTTCACACCCACACAGGACAAGTAATTACCAGTCAAATGTGGTTACAGCTCCAATTATTGCTCTATAACTATGTTTGTACCTATGTTTGTGTCTAAATCACAAGGCAAATATGCTCTGGAGAGGAAATCACAGTCCCTGGTACACCAGATGCCTGAAGCAAACAGCTACACATCTACCCTTGCTAGGAAGCCACTTTCCTTCCAGAGGAAATAAGAGTGGACACAGAAGATGAGAGGGTGGAGAAAGGATGTTACTTACGTGGGTGACATCTCAACACAGCATCAAGACGTATCTGGACACCCACTGAGCTGACAGCTAAGAAGTACTCTGAAGGTGCACTGCTGAGATCTTTCTTATAAACAGACTCTGATGCCTCTCTGTTGTGTTTTACTCCATGAGCTTTCTCCCAGCATGGCTAAGTAGACTAGGAAACAGGATGTTAGTCAAGAAGTAAGGCTGCAACCCAGCAGCAAGTGATCAAAAAGTCTTCAAGAACTGATGACATATAAAGTGTTGTAAAAAGCAAAAATTGAACCAGTATTACATTATGGTGTTCTAAGTGCCAAGGGTTATCATTTTTCAGATGAACTGTAAAATGCAGGTTCTGCTTGCTGTGACCATTGTTAGCTTTTCAAAAGTCAGAAGCTTTACTTTCAGTGACCAAACAAAAGTTCCTTATGTCATTCATTTTTCACTGTTTTGTTTCATACTACCCTGTAGCCACATTCTATACATTCAATGCTTAAAAAAAAAAAAAAAGAAAAGAAAAAAAGATGAACATGTAAAACTGAAGAGTGAGGATGTTGGTCTATGGCAGGTTTTATCCCAAAGGTGTTAGAATACAGTCATGATAGAACAAGCTTGTAGTTGTAAATATACGTTTAAGACAGTAAATCCTGTGCCTAGAACACACCATGCAGATATATACTACTACCACTTCATGGCAGTACACCATCACTATGTCACAAACAGCTACTGTAATTTTGTGACAGAGTAGAGCTTTATTATTAGGATTGACTGCCTTACCAACATGGCTGTCCTTCTTCCTGCACACACTATGGATGAACACACACTGCTGGGTTTATCCGAGCTTGTACAGATCTCTCCCAACACAACCCTTCACTGTGTGGCATGGACAACCCATTCCACCCCTCAAGGAAGAAGCTACACACACTGCAAGCCCAGTTGTACCATGCAGATTCCTAAGCTCACAAAACAATCTTGGCAGAAGGCAGGTCAAATATAAAATATTGTGTGCATGGTCATATTTAGAAACCAGCTCTATGCAGCCTCCACACTCAAAGTTCTCCCAGAAGTATAGAAGAAATCTGTTACAAATACTTGAGTGAACAAGGCCCTTCGTTGTTATCAAAGGAAGTAATTCATTTAAGCTGCCATGAGATTTTTCTTTATGGTAAGACAAGCATACATAGACTTTGCTATAACTGGAAGAGCAATAAAAATAATAATTAGAAACAGCCATTTTTATGGACTGATTTTTTAAAAACTAAAAAAGGGTCAGGGAACCTCGTCTAATTCCTTGCCAATTCATAAAAGCTGTGTCTTTGATTTCTCTAATATATCAATGAAATGAAAAGTTAATAAAACTCTACTGAAAAAGGACAATTCCTCTGCTGCCACAGAGAAATATGTTCTTTAATATATCATTATTCATCATGACTGAAGAGTTTTTTTACACTTGTATCTGCTGTTTGTAAAAGGAATTTTAAAATCACATCATAACTTACTTCTAATGAACACTTACCTAATTGAAATCACTACTAAGATTTTTTCAAGCAAAAGAGCATCTGTATTATCTTACTAATAGTTAATTAAAATGGTCAAGAGCTTCCTACAGAATAGAATTTATAGAAAATAAGTGAGGAAAAAACCACTGTGATAAACCTTACTAGAGCTAACTAATTTCAGTATATGAAAACCTGAAATAATTTCAAAATCTTCTTAGCACCACACAGAAATAGGATTCTCTCAAAGAGAAATGTTCTAAAAGAAATTTTCATTTGCAAGTCATTGCAGGAACAAAAAGAAATTACAAATCAGTGACACAACAATATTTTTTTTTGTCTTCCAGAAACAA
>WAAG01070319.1:0-17916 GCA_013390105.1 Tichodroma muraria | reverse complement strand
GCCCAACTAAATAATGAGTTCAAACCAGATGAAGTTGTTTAACTTTCCACAGTGCTCTATGCTGGTATATTTTCAGTTTCTAGCTGATGCGGAACCCTCTCTTTTCATCAGCTGCCTACTCTTACCTTGAAACAGAAAAATTCAGTGCACACGGAGGGTTGCTAATTTTTTTATTACTAGGAACATTAGAATAGTATTCAGGACTACAATAAACTTTTCAAGCTCTAAGTATTGGTCCCACTACATAAACAGGAAAGCACAGTTTTTTGATAACTTCCTATCTGAACACCATTTTCTCATTTGTACATGCGTGTGAGTCAATTGTCAGGAAACTTCTAGATTCTGCATGTGTTTGTTAAAATACCACTTCTGTGACAGCATAAACCTCTGTTAGATAGCAAAGGTGCCTTGGGCAGATAGAGTACACCTATATAGGACCCAAAGCTGCATATTTGTGGCAGAGACAGAACATGGCTATGTGCTGTTCTGATTCACGGTACATTTTCCACGCTACATCCCCTGTTGCTGGGCTTGGTTACACAGTGAAGTCCAGAGTTCTCATCATGGTTTTACTTGCATAAGCAATTTCAGAGAAAATAAAGTGAAACTGATATAAAAGTGCAGATGAAAACGTCTCATGAACAAGGAAGAACTTTTTTTTGGGGGGGGAGGTGGGACGGGTATGGTCTTTCTGTGGTTTCAGAAAGGAGCAGAAATGTAAGGGTTTATTATTGTTATTACTTCCTAAGCAATAGACTTTCCCAAATGCTGTTTGACAGCTACCATGACTTCACTGGAAATGCACATTCATTCATGTAATGCCTCTGGGTACTAATTACTGTCAACAAGATTATCTTCATTAAGTCTCCATAGGACAGGAGTACAAAGTATTCAAAACCATGTGGTTCTGTTAAAACATTGGTGCCCTTTCCAATCTGCTTGCCTAACCAACAATGCTCAATTCCTCTTTCCAGTTTCTCATCCTTTTCAGGTATTTGAATTTGATGGACAAGTGGACAAAAAAAAAAGTTGTTAAAGTATCAGGATGCTGGCAAGATTCATAGTTCATGTTGCAGAGTGTGTTTCCTCTCTGTGAAATGCATTTTGTGTTCACTTATCTTAAAAAGTAAGATTTTGTGGGGTTTGTTATCAATAGCTCCAAATCAGTGTGCTGTAAATAGCTTGATTCCACTCTGTTTTTTCAAAGTGTGCTTGTGATGGTGTCTACATCCTCTTTGCTGTGAGGCTGAAGGTAGCTGCATCAGACTGCAGACAGAAATCAGTACTGCTTGTGTATAGTCTAAGCCATGAGTGACTCAACGTAAAATCATTCCCAATTCTGGGCATTTCTCAGAAATATTTTATATACATTTTCCCTTAAGTGCTGAATGATAATCCACAGTAATAAATAAAACTGCCCCATATAGCCCAACAGTTAGACAAAGGGGCTGTGAAATAGAAGGAACATTATTCTGTGTAAGAAACCATGAACAGTCCTTCTCAAAATAGTTCCTAAAATTCAGGGGCAGAAATCCATTTCTAGTTACTCAAATATATGGTCAACTACTTAGAGGTAGTTATCAACTTGTAACAGATTAATGTAAGGTATAGATCAGCTAGGAAAATCAAGATAAACTTTTGGTAACAAAACATTTATCATGGGAGTTTTGAAAGTTTCCCAGTGAAGGCACAAATCCCACTGAAATTGCTTTCCCCCTCTCCTTTACTTTATTACTTTGAAAATATTTTCCTTGAGTTGGAGTTAAACTGGATAATACCACTTCGAACTATTTTCCCTGTAAGAATCAGGAAGTTGAGAAACATAAATGTAACAGCTGAGAAAGTGCAAAGCTGTGATTCCAGTCCATTTGCAATGCAACTTCCTTTTCCCTGCAAAGTTCACTACACATAAGCATTCACAAATTATGAGTGCTTTAGCATGTAAAAAAGGGTGTTGACAGGAGAAGCCAATTAGTGAAACATTGGAAAGCACTAAAAATTTTCACTGGTTAGTGAAATAGAGTTTCTAAAGAGAATTATAATATTACCCTGTAGACATTAACAAATGATGTATCTGTGGTGGTGGAGGATCTCACTATACACTCCTGATTCTCAATGGTTAGAGCAGCCAGCACTTAAAATTTCTGGTTTTCCGCCTAGTGTGGTTGAGTCCATGGAGGATGGTTTATTAAAATTTACTGAATCTGAAACATTCAAGGAAGGGAATACAAATGCTGAAGTTGACCTCAGTTTACCCAAGTGAAGGTCTGGTCACCTTGCACAGTTTCTGGGAAGGAAGGATGGCATTTGTCATGACGTATGCCTGGAGGTATTTAAGAAATGTAGATGTGGCTAGTAGGGATATGATTTTGTGGTGGGTTTGGCAGTGCTGTGCTAGTGGTTACACTCAGTCTTGGAGGTTTTTTCCAAACTTAAGGATGCCGTGATTCTGTAATTCTTTGGTTCTATGATTCTCTGACATGGGGAAATGTTTGAACACTGATACTGCACCCTAATTAGTGAGTTTAGTGTATTGCTACCAGAGCAGGTTGCAAGCCATGAGGCACCTTAGCACCCTGCCTTCTGGCTTGGCTTGGGACAGGTAGAAATGCTGGCTGAAAGGGCCCTTAGTCTCAGTGTCCCTGTGTCTCACCTGGCCTTTCCTGCTCCTCACAGGAGCAGGAACCTGCTCTCTTCCGTGCCCGAATGCAGATGGCTTCCTTCACTGCGGAGGCTTGGCTCCTCCAGCCAGCTGAGTTGTGGAGAGCTGACACCCCAGACCATCAACTCCTGATCCCTTCCACAGTTTTCATCAATGTCCCTCGATAAAAGAGGTATATACTTCATGTGTTCCTTTTCTACTTGATCACAGGAAGAAACAGAGGATATTAACAGCATCACTGTCCCATCCCTAAGTCCATGGTCAGAGACATCCTTTCCTACTGTACCTGCACTTGGTACCTCACTGATCACCTGCATCTTGAGTTGCAACAAGTGTGCATTTCAGTAGCTGCTGTCTGTTGTGGCTTGGCTTTTCTCTTTGTCTGCTCAATAGTCAAAATTTTACTCCGCTCCCTGTTTTTTTTACCTTTTTTTTTCCTTTACAAGGTGAGCTGATTATTTAGTTTAAATATATTTTTTAGTTTTGCTGAACATTCTGGCTGTGAACAGAGACACCTTGACCTGATGGCCCCCATGGCAGCCATGCTTCAGCTGCTCTGAGGCTGGGCTTGTATTTGCCTTCAAAAGTGAAAGCAGAGGAGGTAGGTGTGTTTCCATGTTCAAACAAACCAACCTGAGGCCACGGTCACCAAAAGGTTGGGCAGCCTGCATAACCTGCAAGCAATCCATATTTATTGCTTTTACCAACACTGCTTCCTTTTCATATGAAGGAACAGCCTCATATGACTGATCGATTTCTGACCTAGATTTGACATTTTCCTTGACTTTTAAGGCATTTAAACCACTGTGGAGTGAAAACCAAGTTAAAAACAGTGTCACGTACAAAACTTGGTGTCATTCCTGCAAGTCAGACAGCAGTATGTCAGACAGCAGTATGTGATTTTAATTCTTGCCACGGTAGACAGTAAGAACCAGCATATATTTATCTTCCCTGTATGCACTGTAGTGGAGAGAAATCATCTTTGTGTAGTGATAGAAAATTCTGGCTAATACTGTGAAAGAGAGAGTACATGCTAGGATGGAAGGGCCACTGCCCGGCCCCTCTGAGGGTCTGCATGTGGCTGGCTCCTCCTGCAGCACATGCACCTCTGCTGACTGCAAACAGATCTTGCCAGCAAAGTTAATATCTGCATCCAGTTGTTGGGCAGTCATTAATAGGGTTTCCCAAGGCTCAGTACTGGGCCCAGTCCTGTTGAGTACCTTTATCATAAAGATCTCAATGAGGGAATCAAGAGCACCCTCAGCCAGTTTGCAGATGGCACCAAGCTGGGTGGGAGTGTTGATATGCTGGAGGGCAGGAAGGCTCTGCAGAGGGATCTGCACAGGCTGGATCCATGGGCCAGGGACAGTTGTGTAAGGTTCAACCAGGCCAAGGTTCTCTCTGGGTCACAACAACTCCCTGCAGCTCCAGGCTGGGGCAGAGTGGCTGGAAAGCGGCTGGATGGAAAAGCACTTGGAAGTGCTGATCAACAGTGTCTGAACATGAGCCAGGGTGTGCCCAGGTGGCCAAGAAGGCCAGTGGCATCCTCACCTGTGTCAGCAATGGTGTGGCCACCAGGACTGTGCCCCTTTTCTGGGTACTGGTGGGGCAGCATCTTGAACACTGTGTCCAGCTGAGCCCCTCCTAGCAAGGAAGACACTGATGTGCTGGGGAGAGGTCTGGAGCACAAGTCCTGTGAGGAGCAGGTGAGGGAGCTTGGGGTGTTTGTCCTGTAGACAAGGAGGCTCAGAGAAGACCTTATCACTCTCTACAACTGCCTGACAGGAGGGTGTAGCCAGCTGGGGATCAGCCCCAGGCAATTAGAGAAAATGGCTTTGAGCAGTGCCAGGAGAGACTCAGGCTGGCTATCAGGAAGATTTTTTTCATGGAAAGGGTGGTTGAATTTTGGAATGGGCTACCCAGGGAGGTGGTTGATTCAACATCACTGGAGGTGTTCAAGAAACAAGTTGACATGATTGGTGCTATGGTTTAGTCGGCATGAGGGTGGTTCAGCCAAAGATTGGACTCAGTGATCTTGGAGGGATTTTCCAACCTTAATAATTCTGTGATTCTAGAATATTGCTCAGTAAGGTGAACAGCAAACAAAAAGCTCTTTCTTGGCCTATGCTCTACGCACAGCAAGGAACAAACCCTGTAATGCTGCAGGTGGGATCATCCCTTAATTTACAAGAAGCTATAGCTTCAGGGCCGGTGTGTTCTGCACCATGCCTGTGTGCAGAGACCCAAAAATTGGTGATGCCTTTTGTCTTCCTTCTCTCTGGGACATAAGCTCCCATTCCTGTGATGTTGACACAGCACAGTTCCTGACAGACCTTCACACAAGCATTATGACTGTCACCCAGAAGTTGTAAGATGGGTAGGAGGTCCCACTTCAGGCCAACTTCTCCTATTTCTTCTGCCCCTACATGAACTGAGAGCTGTTTTACACTACAATTTTTAACTCTCCTTTCAATTTTGTTCTTCTACTCTCTCTATATAGGCAACTCTTAAACTGTAGTGCTGGAATTACAAAGAATAATGACCCTTTCTTTGCTCATCACAACCCCTCTGGGTAATGTGTTCCCTAATGACACAATTTTTAACTGTGGTGATGTCTGTTCAGCCCATTCTGGACACCCCAGATAGGCAAATAGCTGGAAGGCTGACTGCAGCTTGAAGGGAAGGTATGTGAGCAAGGCAAAAACAGCCCCATGAAATTAAGCAATTAGTGTCCTGAGTGGACCCGACTACAATAGGTGTGCTGAGCAGCAGCCTCACATTCCCAGAAGTCAGATTACGTATGTCATCTGGTCAATGTCTGCACTCCCTCAGCCCTTTTATTAGATAAAGCTCTGAGTTCATGGGGCTAATGCTTCCAAAATGAAGCTGGGGAAGGCTGTGGCCATGTAACTCAGCAGGTGTTACCAGTAAATGCAGAATGAGTGTGTAAGCACTAGAACGTGGAGAACTACAGTGGCGACAATATCCCTCCACACAAGGATTAGTGAGACTCTGAGTAAGAGTATTGTGTCTGGTTCTGGGCACTTCAGCAAAAAGCTGAAGGAAAATTTGGTGTCAGGAAGACCTACTCTACTGAGTGAGAAATTTAAAGCCATACAGTTTAGTTTATGTGTTAAAAAACATGATAAAGTGATAATTTGATTATTGACTGCAATTAGTTGTGTGAGTAGGGATTTCCAACAATTTAGTTTTATAAACTAAAGTAGGCAAGGTCTGCTGTCTGAAAGTTGTTTAGACAAATTTACAGGTAGGCATTAATTAATCTTTCTCTTCAGATCTTGAGAAGAAGCAATGTAATAACTCAGGCATCACGATTAGAACTGATAAAGAGAGGGTGATATTCTTTGGACAATGTTGTACTGCAGGACAGACCACATCAGGACAGTCTGTTCTACCTTGAACAGCCTCAGTTTACATTCACAGCACTCAGTGGAGCACATCTTGTCTGGATCCAGGGAGTGAACAGCAGTGGTGATGCACCTGTGCTGACACAGTGCTCTCAGCCCACATCTCAGCACAGTAAATTAGGGGGATCAGAGCTGTGTGCTAATAATGCTGTTTAGCACCCAGCTTTCATACCGACAGGTTTACAGAATCTGAGGGGGTGTCTGTACCACCAGCCTTCCCTAATTTACTAAGAATATTGCTGGGCCCAGTTTACATATTGCATTGAAAGCTTAGCATATTTGGGAGCATGTTTTTTGTCTTTACCATTCACTCAGTTCTCCCATTCAGATAATATGAAATTCTCACTGAATCAGGTTATATTCTCACTTACATTTTCTACATTGCTGTGGTGAATTTCCTCGTATATCTTTGAACATTTTTCTGATATATTTTAGTGTGAAACAAAGGAGAGCTGGAAAGGCTTGTTAGTCCCATATGACTACACAGTAGAGACTCACTGTCACAGCAATCACTCATATAGATGGTAATAATAACAATGAATGGGAATAATTATGATAAGAATGATGATGATGGTGATGACGATGATAATATTATTAATAACAATAATATGTCAAACTGTGTTCTGTTGTGCTATGCAGACCTGCTGAACCCCACAGCTGAAGATCTCTATTGAGCAGACACTGTGCACTAGATTTCAGTCCTAGGTCACTTTTCATTTTTTTACATCATTTAACACAGACCAATTTAATCCCCTAGAGAAAGAAAGACTAATCATCCTTGGTTTGGGGGTTTTGCCTGCTTTGATCTGCATGGGGGAGGACACAGTTAAAAATTAAACAAGAAATATGAAGCAAGTAAGAATGTGTCCCTTGGGATTAGGGAGGTATCCAGCAGGTTTGTATTTTCTCCGTGGCTCATCACTATTTTTTCAGTGGTTGAATAAAATTCTTTGTTCCCTGCCTTGGCAGAAGCAGGGCAAAGCACTGCCCGTTGGCCTTGTGGTGGTGGTTGTGACACCCTGCCTTGGGGGACGCGGGAAGAGCAGTTCTGTCCCTGAGCTTGACCGAAGAGAAATGTGGAGCATGAGGAGCAGGGAGGGATGGGAGGAGTGGGAGTGAGACAGCAAATGGGTATTTTGCAGCAGGAATGTAGACAGCCAAAAGCAGCCAGGAGCAGGCTTTAACAGAGATTAAAAGAAACAGGCTTCCCATAGAGCACAGATGGAAGAGTGGAGCCTGTTGCTGGTAACTGGGCTGAGAGCCAGCCTGGAGAATGCATCCTGTGTTATCCTGGACAGCACTGAAATCTGATGGAGTTTGTGCATTTCCAAACGTGAAACTCATCTGTGTGGTTTTTGAATGCTCTCTGTTATGACAAGACGACAACAGATCCTCTGCCAGATGGGGTCCTGTCACAACCCTCTGAAATCAATGCCCTTTCTGCATATTTCTTTCTCTCCTCACTAATCTGGCATCATGAATGGGGAGAAAATTAATTATATTTCCCTTTTATGGAGATTTCCCTATCCCCACATTCATATTTAAAAAGGAGGATAATCTTTCAGGCAGACCACATATAATTTCCCATGGTTTAAGACATCAGTCTAATGATATCTTGATATGAATGCTTCTAATAATGACTAATTAATTTACTAATGATTACTTCTATATAATTGGTACAACATAAAGGTAATTAATTTTGAACATCTAAACATCTCAGTGCATAAAACTTGGGCCAAACCAAGTCCCATTAAATACATACTTTTTTGTTACCTTTGATGATATCTGTTTACAATCAGTTGTGATTTCATTTTCTTGTCTGATTTTCTCAGTTCCTCTACTTTTAAATTAGTTTTATACCAGGGAAAAGATTTTTAAACATATTCAAATATAAAAGCATTTAAATTATTGCCCTCCTTTGTGACCTTTTGTTATCTAATTATCTAGTGCTCATTTGCTTAAGGTAATTGTTTTATAAAAAACATTCTTCAAAATATTTTAGTGACTCTAGCCTTACGAAAAAGTCTACATTCAATCATGATATATTTAACCAGTAAATGCTGTTATCCCTGTGGCTAACAGTGAGCATGGCTTTAGCTGCCTCTTTAGTGCTGCTTGCTGAACCACTGGAAGACTGGGATGTGCTGAAATAGGCCAGGAGAAGCAAAGGGAACCTAAGCAGATATTCAAAGTTGCCTTTGGCAGCATGATCCACCCCAGCTGCTAACCAAGTCCACTCCACATTGGCCCAAACCGCACAAACTTTGGTTTAGAAACCCATCATCGTCCTCAGCCCATTCCTGGATGACTTGAGCCCTTCCCTGAGGGCTCTCTGGGAGCAGGGATGAGGACCAGGACTAGGTGGGGTCGGCACCTGAGGGCTGCAGCACAAAACCCATGGAAATGGTGTGAGGGAACAAGCATTGGCAGGGTCAGCCTCTCGTCAGGACACCCAGCTCAGCAGCCACGGTCCTTCCCATCCCACCTGTCCCCAGCTCCCAGGGGCCATGGGCATCCTGCCTTTGCCACAACACCTGCTCTCGACACCTGCTGCTTTCCCTGAAGTTTCAGTTCCTGCTGCTGTTCACCTCCAGAACTGCAGGAGCCATTGCTGGCAGTACTGGCACTCTGGACTGTGCCAGGCAGGTCCTGCACCTGCCCAGGTGGGGAAGTGAAGCAGTAAGGAGGTGCTGCCACTCTCACTGGGTGCACACTGTCCCCACCTCCCTCCCTCTTACCTGGTGGTGGGGAAGCCCCACATCCAGAGCACAATAAACATAAATATTACAAACACTATTTCAGGTTCCTCTTGCTCTTTCACACATGCCACCAGCCTCAGCTTCTTCAAGATGATTTCTGTCCATCTGTTCTGTTTTACAGGGACGTGCCATCATGTTGCCTCTGTTTGTTCCTTCCCTTTTTCTCTTTGCTGAGGTCTATGTCTGTTTTTCATCTGAAGCTTACAAAAGACTTCAGCTCTGAGTCATGTACTACTCATATATTGGAATTGTGCCTCCTGCATTCCCTTGGCATTTATTTCTGGAATGGGGTCTGCATACAGGAAGGCTATGGTGAGGTATTAAATATCCAAAAGCAAACACAGCTGGTGTGGACAGATTGTTAAAGAAAGTATTCAGATGAAACCAAATCAGTTTTTATTAATTCATATTTTGAAATTAAAGGCAATTCTAAAAACCAAATTAATAAAAAAGAATGAAGATCTAAAACTTTAATTTAAAAGTCACAGGGGTCAGAATGAAGCATTTAACAGAATTAAAACACATTCACAAAATGCCTCATTGTCACCAAAATGACAGGGTTTTGGCCCAATATTGTGTCTAAAAATGTGTATGAGCAAGTACAGGTGTTCTCCTACCGATCTCAAAAACCGAGTAATACATCTTGCAGATATTCCTTTAGACCTAGAACAAATAACATGAAAACAATTTAAGCTTTCATGTCTTTATGCCTTATCTCTGGTTATTGTAGAGGACAATTGAAAATAATATCCTGAGCATCCTGAAGACCTAGAAACTAGCAAGCAAATAAAAGAAGTATAGACCTATTAATATGAGTGTTCCTGTTTCTGCTGTTGCTGTACCTAAGGAGATGAGAAAAGAGTTAACTTTTTTTCAGCCTGTCCTGATGTTTTTTAGTCTGATCTCAGAATATTTGAATGCCTGACCAAAGTGCACATCAGTTCCTCCTGCTTTACACTTTAACCAGCAGTTAAAGTTTTTCCAGCTTATCTGTATTTTTCCCTCAGTATAACAGTCCTCCTTGTTATTATAGTGCCAATTTATGAGTCCTGGAGCAGTTCAAAGCAATTTTAAGTGGCAAAATCTCAAAGACAAAGACAGTTCAAAAAAATTTTCAAAATTTTTTTCTCTTCACACAAGGCTCCATTCATCAGGACCATATGGTGACGAACTGTTTGTCTTCCACCCTGCACTGCTCACGCTCTGCAGACCAAAATAATTTGGTGATAAGTGAAAC
Source organism: Tichodroma muraria (assembly GCA_013390105.1). Lineage (NCBI taxonomy): Eukaryota > Metazoa > Chordata > Aves > Passeriformes > Sittidae > Tichodroma > Tichodroma muraria. The sequence goes on along the minus strand of WAAG01070319.1, from coordinate 7,830 downwards.
ACAATGTCTTGCAGAGTAAATTCACTTAATGTCAGGGTTTTGTTCTTCACCCAAGGCTTCAATTGTGCTCATGGCTATGTTAAGCAAGACTGGCTCCCACATGCTTCTGCTCTTGGGCCAGCAGAACATTTCTTAGAGCAGCCCGAGGCTAACCCACAGACCTTCAGCTGAGGAACTGTTGAGAGGTGCCTCTGCCAGGGAGAAGATACATGCAACAAGGTTCATGAAGCAGATAAGGGCAAGAAATATCAGGAAGCAACAACAAAAAAAGAAGATTCTAGACCTATTTTTTTTTTTTCTTAATGTAGAAGTCCTCCTCTTCACATCTGAAGCTGGCTGGAAGATTTCTGGATCCTGTCATATCTGGTTAAAAACATAAAAGAGTATAAAGTCTGTTTGAGAATTTACATAATACAAGTTCTGATGAGACTCTGCGAAATAATGAGATAATTTATTAACAGCCCAGGGAACAGAGGAACCCCCATGCCTGAGAGAGGGCCAAGAAGCCCAACAGCTGCTGCCAACTATGACCAACTTGAGAAAAGTTGCCCCCATACCCAGTCCCAAGTTGGACCATGGGTACCCATGGGTATCTAACCAGGATACACCACTGAGCTCCTCAAACACAAGGATATCTGTGTCCTCCATCCATAAGTGTACACATGTCCTGTCTCCAGTGCTGCACTCTGGGATGTGTCTGGAGGATCCACTCCATCACCTCTCACAGAGGTTCTTGGAATTCCCTGAACTGGAGCCTTTGAAAAGTGTTGAGAGAAGGAAGGGATTCATTCACTTCACCTTTTTAAACAGATACTGATAGCAGATTTAAATTTAGCCTGTGTGCAGAAACCTTCTGCAATTTTTGGAGCCAAAGCAGAATCAAAAAATACTTTTGTGTCCTAAGGAGAGAAAAAAACCCCAAACGTGAGTGAACAAACAGTATAAGAAGCAAAGATGGATGGTAACTTGTGGATGACTTGGCACAAGTCAATAGCTGTAACAAAAGTGATAATTCAAGAAAGCACTGGAGGATGATATGTAGGGGTCAGCAGAAAGTGCTGAGAGGCCGATACACTGTGTGGACAGCCCACACTTATGCACCACAGGGCACTGAAAACTTCTTTTTCATAGTCATGGAGGTTGTAACCTGGACTTCGGTAATGGCTAAAAATGTAAGAGGGCATACAATGACTCAGAAGCTCCAAAACAGACTGTTGGGACCTAAAGAGAGCTGGCATACCAATGAAGCACAGGTACATATTCACTGGACCTCCAAAAGTTACCTGTTTAAACTGGAGGGGGGGTTTGTTGTGGGTTGGTTTTGTTGTTGGTGGTTTGTTGGGGTTTTTTTGTGGAATCTTCAGTGAGGAGGCAGAAGCAGTGCAAATTTATTGCAAGTGAAATGTAATCTGTCTTTCTTTTAGCCTCTTCTGGGTACTAACCCTTCAGCTGTCCTAAGATTTATTTCTTATGTTCCAGGCATTAGAGAAAGGCAACAAGATAGACTCAAATATCTCCTAGAAATGAAACAGCTTCTGAAGCAGAGGTGCAGAAGTAAAACAAAATGTACTTTTGCTTCAGGGTATTCTCGATACTAGGTTTTTTTATTTTTCATTGTGGTCCCTCATTTCCCCACCCAGACAAAATACAGCCATGACAACATGGAAATCCCCAGAGCAGTACATCTCTGATAATAAGATTATTCATGTTCAACAAAAATATTATGTCTGAAAAGACTTTTTCTTTTAGTTTGCTCGAACTGAAACAGGAAAAAAGAAAAAAAAAAGATCAAAGTGATAGCCCACTCTATTATAAACAAGACAAATTTAAAGTGAGAAGGAGTCATTTCTACATAGTGACCAATTTGCACAGGAGAGCCTTTCTTTAATGACATTTCTGGCTGAAAATGAGGTAGAAATTACTTTGAGGATTTTTAGAATAATATGATAAGGAAGATTATTAAGCAAAGTGTTGAAATTCTCAACTAGTCTTTTCTAAAGCAAGCAAGGGGTGTGCCTTAGGTATTGGAAATCACCAGGACTCAATCTCACTGACTCAAGTTTGGCTGCAGCGTACTTTGGTCAAGCACAGAAACTTGAGCATGAGAGATGAGTAGTCCCCTAAAAGTCTCCTCAGCTAACTCAGAGAGAGGGAATTTCTTGAAGGGATACCATGTGAATTTAGCAGTGGCACAAACAGTTCTGTAAAAGAAGTCAAGCTCTCGAGTGAGGGTCAGTCAGCCCATGGTGGTGCCACCTCCAGTGGCTCTGTGGCCCCTGCACCGTGTCCAGCTTTATGTGGATGGCCAGGCAGGTCCCTCTCCTGTTGATGGGTGGGAGATATTGTAGAGATATCTGCTGGGCAGATATCTAGTCTGCCTCACCCTGGGCTCTCTCTTAACTCAGTGGAAGGAAATAAATGCATATAGGGGTTTAGATTTCATCTTTTTCTGTGTTGGGATGAGATGAATTGTGCTCTTCCCTGGCCAGACAGAAGTGAAGCAAGCAGAGCCCTGACAGAGCAATACACACGGTAAATGCTGACGTGCTGCCCAAAGAGCCTGACCCCCTCTCTGCACCCACCTGGGCTGAGAGCACCTGCAGGGAATGCTTTGGTGGGGAGCACCAGGGAGACTCCATAAGGCGGGGCTGGATAAAGACTTTGGAGATCTTGCAGTCAGCCTCACTCAACTCTTGTGGAAAGGGGGCCATTTTTTCCTATTAAGACTGGGCAAGGAGTCCAGAAACAGTGCCTTAACTACCCAGTGCCCCTTGCCTAGGGCAGCAAGAGACAGTGCAGGACAGTCCCTGATGTCCTGGAAAGAAGGAAACTTATAGCTATGAGACCTGAGCTTTCTTCACTTCGGTGAGCATTTTTGATTATATCCTTACAAACAAACAAAAAAAAAGATGTGGCTTCCATACTAAGCCTCCTTATTATAGTGTCACCATTTTTCTGTTTGCTCGGGCATTTTTAAGAAATTTGCCCTCAGCTTCCTTTACACCTCCAACCTGAAGCTTTTTTTGGTGCACAGGACTGTGCCAGAGCTTGCTGTTCTGTTTCAGGCCCCCAGCTCACCTGTAGTTAGCCACATCAGTCAGCCCTGTGCACGGCCCTGCTTTATGCTCTAGCATGTGTCGGCTTATTCAGCCACAGAAAGGGTGCAAAGGAAATATCTAACACCTCTTCATCTTTCGCTTTCCACCTTTGCTTTGTCCAAAGACTGACAAAATATGAGATGTACCACTTCGCTCTCAGGAGCCAGGTTTTGCAGGATTAGTCTTTTAAATCACAGTTTTTTCTGGGTCAGCATTGTCAGAATCACAGAAGGTTTGGGGTTGAAAAGACCGTTAAAGATTCCCTCGTTCCAACACCCCTGTTTGGGGGGGTTGACTTGACCCCATGACCCCATGTACAGGGACACCTTCCACCAGACCATGTTACACAAAGCTGGCCTTGAACACTTCCAGTGATGGGGCAGACACAGCTTCTCTGGGCAACGTGTGCCAGAGCCTCATCACCCTCACAAGGAAGAATTTATTCTGTACGCCCAACCTAAATCTATTCTCTTTTATTTTAAAAACATTGCCCCTTGTCCTGTCACTACAGGCTTTGGTAAATAAGTTATCCCTATTTTTCTTATAAGCACCCTTTACATACTGAAAGGCCATGATAAAATCTCCCCAGAGCCTTCTCTTCTGTGGGATGAGCATCCTGGACTCTCAGCGTATCCGTGCAGGAGGTGTGTTCCAGCCCTCTCCCCATCTTACTGGCTTCCTCTGGTCTTGATTCAACATTCCTGCGTACTTCTTGTGTTGGGGCTGAATGGAGTGCTCCAGCTAGGGTCTCACAAGAGTACAGAACCACCTGCTGGCAGTGCTGCTTTTGACCCTGGTAGTTAGAGAATAAAAAAAGCAATCGTACCTAGTGTTTCATACTTGGAAGACTTTTCTCCCTTGGACCTGTGCACCTCTCCTTGGAGCAAAGTGGATGCCAGGACTAAACCGTGCTCTTATAGGGAAACCAGCAGCACAAATGACACCAGCCGGGTCAGGAGCGCCGTCCGTGAAACGTGCTCCCTTTCCCACGGGGCTTTTACCAGGTTTGCCCCAGTGAGTTGCCCGGCCTGATCCCGAGCGTGCTCAGCCCAGAAGCGGGAAGCTGTTTCACGCGAAGAGCTCAGCAGCTATCTTTGCTCCGGCTTCCTGCCCGCTGCCACCAGCCCCGCTGCCACCGTCCCGGCGGCGCGTAGGCACGGTGACACTTCCCGTGGCCGGGTGCCGCTGCGGGCTGCGGCGGGGCCGGCTATAAAGCAGCGGCGGGGCTGCGCGCACAGCCCGCGGCACACATGCGGCGCGCTCAGGATGACACGGCCCAGCACCCTGCTGAGCATCTTCGCCGTGCTCCTTCACACCACCCTCGGGGAAAGTGGTTGCACCTCAGCAGACGGTGATGGTGAGTCATTTCATCTTCCTCTTTCCACTCACGTATGATCTTGAAGAACCTCGGTTAAGAGCTCCAGAACGCAACTGTGTGATTAAATACATTCGTGTTGTGACTTCCAGTCTCTCTGTAGTGCCAGTGCCTGAGGTGGGGCTGGGGGATACCTGTTTAATTTAATTCCCAAATCTGCTGTCTTTATAACATTCAAACCCACACGAAATAAGGGAGACCATAACTGTATGCACAGGACATTCAGTGCCAGACCTGTTAATCCTTGCTGCAGCTACTGTTCGTGTGGGGATTTATGCCTGGGAACAGGGATAGCTTCGCCCTTCTGCAGCCCATGGTCACTCTGAGCTGCCATTAGAGAGGGGTGAAGTTGTGGCTTCTTTGGCTCTTGCCAGTCTCCTCCAAATAAAATGTTTTGATGTAACTCAAACTCGGCCCAAACTGTTCCACTTCAAAATCAAAACCTTTATGTTTTCTCTAAGCAGTTTCATCAGCTGGGATACAGAGATACAGATCTGTATCTGTATCTCCCAGTCTGCCTCCTGGCATGGCTTATGCAGGGGGACTCACGTACTCAGAACTCACATACTCATACTCACAACTCAGCCAGGGGTTCTCACAGCTCATCACTAGCAGCATTCATCCCCTACTCAGCAAATAATTATAAATTAACACTTTAAATTCAGCCTTATTGTAGACTTTATGATCTCATTTAGAGAAGTGAAAATTATTTAGCAGTATCAAGATCAAAACCATAAATAAGCAGAATATAAAAACAGTAATTAAAAATAATAAGCAGAAATAAAACCACTGTTTCAGGCTGCTATTAATTTTCTCAACAGGAAGATGAAATAAACTGATTTAGAGATTCAGTCACAGATCTGCTAAACTCTTATTTGTCTGATACTAAACAAACAGCAATGACAAGAGTTCGTGCACTATGCCTGAAGGACATGGGCTATCACTCAGTTACTGGTAGGTTAGAGCTCCATTGTTTGGGAACAAAAGAGGTTTTGGTTTTTAGGAGGAGAATGGTTTTGTTCTTACGCTATCTCTCAATTAGGAAATCTCATTTTTCCCTGGGTGTTATGTATTTTAACACATGTATCTAGACAGTTGTACATACATATCTATGTGCATAGACAGAATATGCATGCTAAGTTTTTTCTCTAAAAGAAAACAGGGACTGGCTCAGAACTGCATCTAACCACCCTGGGGTTTTTATTTGCCATTTATTCACATAACTGGCAGCTGTTGAGAGCCAGCTTTGGAAAGCAGCTATGGTGATGAATGTTCAATGCTAGTGATTTATTGTTGGTGTCACTGAAATCTTCAGGGCTTCCCAAAATCAGATATGATCAGACCTTTGCTTGTTTTGTCACTAACATGAGTAAATCATGATTTCCTCACACTTGAAGACAGATTCAGAAAACCCCCACTGAGCAATTAGCAGCTTTTATGAGTTCTTTATGAATCTCCTGTGTTTGGCCAACAAACTAAGTAATCCAGGGTAAAATCACCCATGACAGATATTTGACTTTCACTCTTTGCCTCTCTGACTTGCCCTGCCTTCTTACAAAGTGCCAGTAGCCAACTCAGGCATGAAGTTGCCCTTATGGGCACTCTTACTGGCAGAGGAGGGAAGTGCTAATTGCAGCACTTGCTTCCATCTCCTCCTCTCTTCTGAGCATCAGACTGCCTCCCAGCTGCTGTCCCCCAGCCGGGAAGAAGTGGTGGAGATCCCCAGAAGGCCTCAGAGAGCTACAGGCAGAGCTAAGGAGGGGCAGGAAGGGAGGGTATAGGTGGCATGCGAGACTTATGGGCAGAGCACCCTCAGTGGTCCTCTTACCCACACTTGTAGGGTTTGTCCAGCCCACATCTAGACTGTTGTGACTAAAACGGGTTCTGCAGGTCCTGCCTGAATCACATCAGTGCTAGAGGTCTCACATTGCTCTGTCCATGGGCAGAGTCAGTGCTTAGCTGTGCCCTTCGTGTCACAGGATGCTGTCAGTCGTGGCAGCTCTAGAGCATAAAGCTGAAGAATGTCCTTAGCCTCTGCTAACACCCTTCTCTTCCTAAAGGCTCCTGAGATTCCTGCTGTGGTTTGAACCATCCTTCTGGATGCTGTCCAAACCCAAGAGAGAACCATTTCTGTGAAGGACCTGCCATGACTAGCTATGAGAGCAGTTTTTATCCCAGTTTAGAATCGCTCCTTTCCAAGCCCTGCCAGGCTCTGCCTGGTCTGGGCTTCTAAGGCAAACATTACCATAGTTTTGTAAATTTTTAATTGAGTGAAGAGTCCTTAGCAGTATGAGTCATGTCAGATTCACCAAAACCATTCACGTAGCAAGCATATTTGTGCATGGTGGTTCTGAGGTTTAGGGCAGAAGTGAGCCTGAGACTATATACATACTTACGTTAGTCAAAAAAATTAGTCAGCCCATGGAAAATCCAGAGCAGAAATAGCATTTCAAGTTGCTTACTTAACACTGTTCCTGAGGTTTAATTGTCATATATTCTATGGTTATTATGTTATTTCCATGAATAAGGAACCATATAATCACAATGTGAAAGTTCAGTGTCTAAGTGGTAGAGTCAGCTTTCCTTCCAGTGTGACACCAAAGCTGCACTGCGCTGGTTATACCTCAAATGGCTGTTTGAATTGCAAGACTAAACCTTTCCTTCTTTTCATTTTGCAACCAAACCAATAGAGAATTAATTAAAATTTCTCTAACTTTTCAGCAAATCAGTAGATAATAGTTGAATTTGGTTTTGATAAGCCATTTATTAATAGGATGATTGTCAGGTTTTTGAGTTGATGCAAAATCTGGTATATATAGTTTGCATATAGAAAGGTCACCAAGCAGTCATACAGAAAGGCAGATTAGTCACCCTAACCTTTAAGCTTTAATTATTGCCTGGATTATAAAGCAAGTCTCTTAGCAGTTTCAAGTACAATCTTAAGAGAGGCTTAGAACGTGACATATAATTTTCAGCTTTGGGTGTATGTATCTGTATTATATATGGTGGGTTGTTTTCCATTTTTAACAGATTCATTTCAGCTTACTTTGTATCCCCCAGATTTTAAATACACATATTTTTAAGCACACTCTTTTACCCACAAATATGCAGCTGTATGTGTATAGACATATGTATGTATGTATATACAGAAACATGTGATACATATTTCTGTACAAGCTTGTCTGCCCTCATAACACAGGGCTGCACTGGACAAGACTCACCTCTGTGAAACTGCTGCAGGACTTGTTCCAGAGTTGGACTGATCTCTGTGTCTCTCTCTTGAATGTGATGGTTAAATACAGCAGCTTTGTACAGGATCTGCTTTTTCTGCATCTCTCTGTGTCTGTGTCTGTGTCT
>WAAG01070290.1:30686-42886 GCA_013390105.1 Tichodroma muraria | reverse complement strand
GGAGTAGGTATCTGTTGGGCACGGAAAATACTTTTTTTAAAATAAATGTAAACAGCTGGAGCAGTGGGTGTCATGACCCAGCTGAGCCTGTCACCCTGTGCTCCTAAATTACTATGTAGAAGGTCAATGTCTTGCTCTCTGTAAAGATTTTGGTTTCACTGTATTCAGAAAGTTGCACAATGGAGCTTTCTGTGCTCTGTGTGAGTCAGCGCAGGTACAGGGCAGTATTCCACTCTCAGGGGTTGCTACTATGAGGTCCTGGTGTCCTGGCAATTTGTGTTAAATGTATGTTAACTCTGAAGTGGAGTGATATAGCTGAAATTTAGGCTCTTGACTGTCTATTCACATATCAAGATTGCTGAATCATAGAACGCTTTTTCTCTGTGTCATTGAGAGGAAGATTTTTCAAAGAGCCCCCTTTCATTTTCTCTGTTAACTTGAATAAACACTTAGTAAACCTCAGATCCAGAAATTTATAACGTGTTCACTAGTGCGTGATGAAGATTCCCAAAAGCATGCAATATGATTGTACTTGGAAGTTAAATTGTTTATTATGGTTTAATTAGCCCTTCTGGAAAGAGAGTTACATTTGATCTGGTAAATCGAGAATATTCTGTAGAAAAAGAGGTGGACCAGAAGCAAGGTATCAGCTGCAGCCACTGCTCACAAACTGGGGTTTGCAGATGCTTTCTTGAATAGGGCTCTAACGCACAATGTCAGGGTTTGAAAACTGCAAAGCCAGTCCATTGTACCTCTGCTTCTGTGGGTGATCCATCCGTGCTGATCTTTGGGCTCAGTGCCTACCTATGCATTGTTGTATTTGGCTGACCTTTCAGTAACACTGATGCTTCCAGTTGCACTCTTTGTACTGAGGCATTCCGAGTTCAGTGCAGCAGGGCAGAAATGTCTGGTATCCACTAAAAGACAGTGGAATTCATTGAAGTTCCTCCCTGAATGTTTGATCAGGTTTCTTATGGCTTTGTGGGCCTGTGGACCTGCTGGAGGCAGAGCTCAGGCATCTTCTGTTCTTTTTCTTCCTGTAGTAGAGAGGGGAAGAGACTGGTAAGGGCTTTGCCATGGTTACTGTTCCCAGGGAAACACCTTCTCTGCCTCTCATGTTGAGAGACTACCTGGCATAGTATTATGGGTGGAAATCCCTTGGAAAATCATTTTTTTACTAGAGAACGGAGAGTGTGTCAGATCAGCCTGAGCCTGTTATCATTTTGTGAGGCAGAAAACATCTTCACTGCTTTAGTATTGAATTCTGCCAGTGAAACTGCCAGAGGGACAGAAGTTCAGTTATTGCTGAGGACAAGGTGCCTTCAGCTGCAGGTACTGGAGCTGTGTGAGTTGTGAGAACACACTGGGGCAGCTCTGTGTGCGGTGACAGTGTTAGAACAGGGCTAAGGGTCTGGTAAGGCAGCACAGGAGTTCATAACAACACTGCCTGGGTTGTTTTCTCCTGCTCTGAACTGACTCTGACCTTGTGTTCATCGTGGGGGGTTTTTTGGCCTGTGTTTTCTTATCTGAAAAGTAGGAGTAGGAATTACCTGCCTCCATAAAAAGTGGATCCTGATGATGTAGTTATGACTATTTCATATTACTACTTTGACTAGACCAGTTTCCCTTAGTTGTCTGTGCTGCGTGAACACAGAGGTAGAAAGATTATCTGTCCCAGAGAACTTGAATTCTGTCTGCCCCACCTAGTCCTACAAGCAAAGATTCATTGTCTGCCTTTTTCTCAGGCTAATTTTCTCTGGACATAGTGGTAATGCAGAATCCCTGTGACATGTTCTGACTTACCATCACTTTAGGGGGGGTACCCTTCCCTTCCTGCAGTTTAAAGATTGAGCTGGAGTGTTGCTAAAGCTGATATTTAGTAAGATCAGGCAGTACTTCAAGCACTCCAAAATACGGAGCAATTTTCACCTTGTCCATCCCCAAGACACACACACAGATCATGCCTGTGGAGCCCTTTGAATATTCTGTGGCAATTTTATCTCACGTATTAGATATCATAATGAGGAGATATGGAAGGCATGCAGGTAACTACAGCAGAAATAGAGACCACATGGTTGCAGTGGCCTGCAGGTTTCCTGCTTTTTATCAGCAGTACCCCAGAGCAAGCAGTGTTGTGCCAAGCCATTCCAGTTCCTGGATCATGCAAGTTTCAAGGCTTTCTCTGAATCAATTTAATTTGTTCTGATGAATTAGAGGTGTGTTTGTAGGCTTCTGTTCAGGTAAAGGGATAAAAATAGTGAATGCTCATAAAAAGAAAACGCTGCTGTGAGGAGCCAGCTGAAGGGCAGTTTCCTTATGACCACATGATGCCTGCTCACAGCTCCCTGCAACAGGCTATATGATCTGCCTACAGGCACTAAAGGGCCCTCTGGGGTCTGGTGTACAAATGGTGCTATTTTGAATACCACTAGGTGACCTTGAGACTCCGGGAGCTGCAGCTCCAAGGTGCTGGTTATAGCACAGCTACGGGAACCAAAGGGAAGGAGCCCCCAGAAAGCCAGGCAGAGATGTGGCAGGGGCTCCAGTCCAGGGCTGATCATTGTTGAGTGCCCTCAACTCCTCACGAAACAGATACTGAGGCTGAAACAAAGCATAGCCTCTTGCCATGAAATGCATCACTCTTGGACAGTGGCTCACGTGTCTTTTCAGCACGGACCTGACTATGTCACCCAGCTGCTGGTGAACACTTCTACTGCTTGAGGACACCTCTTGCCAAACCGGAGCCCAGATGCTCCCAATTAGCCTGTCTTGTGATGCTCAAGTCCTCCAGTGGGCTCATACACCTACGGGGGTTTTACATGGATGAATGCTCCTGTGCTGGCCACGACTATGTCTCTGCATGCTGTGGAGCTTGGGGCCGCAAGCGGATTATATATTTTGAAGAGTATAAATGTGTGGTTTTCATCTGCACTCAAGGCTGGTAGCTGCTTAAATCAGGGTAGTGAATCTGCAGACACTAAGGAGCATGCAGTTTATCACTGAGGCTTTTCAGGGTTTTGCTGTTACTGCAAAAACAGGCAAGAGGCTCCTTGCCAGTAGGATGGGGACCTGTCTGTTGTGCTAGCAGTGTTTCTGCTTTTGTCCTCTGTAGGACAGAGGGATGCTGCAGTTTTGTCTGTCCAGCAATCATGGGAACTTGTTCTTAGTCCTACTGCTGTGTCTCTCTTACTGCCGGAGTTGAAAATTAATTCTTCAGATCCATCTGTTCAGGGAGGAAATGGGACTGAAGTACTGGAGTGGTTATGGAATTATGGTGCAATCTCTGTAAGGAAATCCCATCTGAAATGAATTGGGACTGAAATTTGTTGGACTTTTTGGAGCTTCTCCACCTTTAGTAGTAAAATAAATGAGAAATGCTTTCCTTTTTCAAATGACTAACCTTTCCACAAAGGTGCTGGCTACTGGAGAAAGTGACTATTTCATGTGAAGACAAAATCTGAAGTGGAAGGTATTTCTAAATCCCTTGAGACTCAGTCACAGTGCCTCCCTGTGCATTGCTCAAAATTGTTATGGTTCTATTTGCATTCAGTGTTTCTTCTTCTTTTTAATAAAGAAAAGCTACCTAGAGGACCTGGGATAACTTTTTTCAGCTGGCTCTCTTTGCATATAAAATAGTTGAAATAAAATATTCTGTTTTCCACAGAGGCTTTTCTGAGAAAAAATGATTATCTTAGATACTTATGTTTCTTTTCACCTGTTCCCATTCATATGCAGCGTGCTCTGCTATGGTTGAGAAATACTAAACCCCTGTTTACCTAATAAGAAAAGTCCAGATAATTATGAGAGAAATAGGGAAGGCACAGCTTGATTTTCATTTAAAAGAATTCTGAGAGAGATGTAATACTGCAAAGATCAAGAGAACAAATTCTCAAAGGGCAAGTTATAGCAGAGGCCTTGTGGGTATTTATGTTTTTCCTTCTCTCCCATGACACCAGAACAAGAAACAACTCAGTGAAATGGAAAAGCATTAAAGATGGATAGGCAGATTGCTATAATTGGCAATGTTTTGTTAACTTGTGGGACTTATTACCACAATATAATAGTGCAGTTTGCTTTTTTTTTAATTACCTAAATTGTAGTGTAAACTGTCTGGGGAGAAGATTTCAGGGGAGTATGCTGGGAGGAAAGCAGCTGTGCAGAGCTCTCACCCTGGTTATGCCCACAGAGCTCATTCTCCAAATTCAGCCATTTCTGCTGCTTCAAGCCTCCCTTACAGACCCAATTCTGCTGTGCTAAGGTATTGATTTTTTATACAAATTGTACTGCTGCTTTATTACCTGAATCTTACTGTGGATTAGTCTGACCAGTGATTTTTCTAAGACATGGCCTTTCCTTCTTTGCCACCTGCACATTATCTACGAGAAACACTCAGGATTGAATATAAAGGAATGATAAATAAATGCTTTGTTGGAGCAGCCCAGCTATATATGAATATTTGGACTATGCCAAGTGCCTCATCGCACAAATTTCTGATCCTGTTAGTTAATTCCATTTTTCAGGGGGAAAAAAAATCCTCCAGGCTTTTACAACAGACAAGAATTATTGACCAAGCATTTTTTTTCCACCTTTTTCTAAGCTGGAATATCCCAGCATCTTTGTTTTGCACAGAGTCAATGCCTTATTTATATTCAGAACCTGTGCCTATGAGTCATTAAACTGGGAATTGCTCAGCTTAGGCTACTTGTTTAAACTCCTGAGTCACTACCTTCAGACAGTGTGCTTCTGGGGGCGTCTCTGAGGAGCTCTACAGGAGTGAAGACCTGATTTTTAAATTGGGATACTGTTAATTAGTAGGGTCATAATTTGCTAGCATTGGGAAAAGCTGAGGTGAAATGGGAAGGGGTAAAGGGATACTGTGTTCCATTTTGTTCCATTTTCCCTTGATTTTACCACTAGACTCAAAAAGTGAGATCTGTCAGAGAATGGATGAAATTGGAGGCAACTTAAATTTTCAAGTCTAAACCACAATAAAAATCAGTGGGCTGTATGTCAAAGTGGGAGCTGTGAAACACAAGCAGTTTCTTTGTGTAAGGCCACCTCTAGCAGAAGCAGTGGATTTGCAATTGCCTGAAGCCTTTAACATAAGATTAAAGAGCTTTCTAAAATGCTGGTTTAATCCAATTTCCATGAACATCTTGTGTGTTCAACAAGTCAAACACAATGAACCTAGTGGTCCTCTCTGGTCCTGCAGTGAAAGAGTCTGGGAAGATGATCTCTGAGTTAGAGGCACTTTGGTATGAGCCATTCCTTGTCACACTTTTAGAGGCCCACACCCATAGGTATGAACACATGAACATGTGGAGACAGATGCTGACATGGTGCAAGTTATTTCAATGAAACTGGGGCACATTGTAGCCAGAGAGCATCATGTCCTTGAATATTTTTTTTTTTTAAAGTAAACTTAAATGTGTAGTACAGTTGCTTCCCCGTAACAAAAACTGAAAGGTCAGTATTCTCCTATTCTATGGGTTGTATGCTGGTGAGACAATACTTTGATAGTACAAAATACTGTTCTGCTGAGAGAGGCACAATTAAGCCTTTTCAGCTTGGCAAAGACATTTTGCTGATGCATGCTAAAATTACCTGTACTAATTACCCAAATGAAAAAATGTCTGACGTGTAAATTTAGCTTATGAAAATTAAAGTACTGCCTGAGGAGAATGCAGTGGCCTTAGAGGAATTTCTTGGTGCCACTTCCATGGTGAGGTCATTCCTCTCCTTATAACCTGAATCCACATTAGGTTAGTGATTTACATTCACTGCCAGAGTAGCATTTAGTCTTCTATCTCCACAGCTGGATCTGCTATGTCTGCAGCATCTCTATATACAGGGTTAAGGTGCTTTTTAGTCTCTACTCATCTGGGCACATTTATCAGTCATTGGGGCTGATGTGACACTTGTCCATAATGCTGTGGAGCCTGTCCCTCTGCTCGCAGGGAGGCCCTGGCAGGAAGGTGAGGGATAGTGCCGGGAGAGGGCCGTGCACTACCCTACACCTGGCTGGGGACCCAGCTGTGCTCAGCCTCCGCTGCTGTCTCGGCTCCCCCGGGGCTGAGCAGGGCTCTGTGGGTAACAGGGCTGTGGTCTGCTCCCTCTGCACAAGCAGAGCTGGAGGGGAAGCTCCCAGGAGAGCAAAACGTGTCTGGAATGGGAGACAGATTTTGTACATCGGTTACACATGGACATTGATACTGGTACTGGCAGCAGAGAGTAACATTACACACCCACTGCAGCTGGTGAATTCACTTGTTTAGCAGGCAGTGTAGGGGAGGCTGGGAAAGAAAGTGCAGTATAAAATTCATGCATCTTGCCACTCTCCTGATGTATCTTTATCCACCAGGATAAGTCTGTCTGTAAAGCTACAGGTGTCACAGGTTCTCAGGTATATCTTGTACCAAGCATGGTGATGCTCTGCTTAGATCTGGCATTTATTTGTAGCTGCATAGAAAATCCTGTTAGTTTTCTCATGCTGTACTGTAAACATTGTCATAGTTTCTGTTGGTTAGCTGATGGGAGAAGGATGGAAATGCTGGGTGTATTATCCTTAAGATAGATCCATTGTCCGGTAGCCTGTCTATACAAACAACTTTGGTCTGCTCCTCAATTTACAGCTAGGGAAAACTGAGGTTGACTGATGACCTGGATTTCTCTCCCTGTGCCTCAATTTCTTATCTATAGAATGAATGACACTTGTCTTTTTGGAGCCTGAAGACACAGAATAAACATGATTGTTACCATTGCATCACACACCCTAGGGGACAGCCACTGTTGCCTGGGTGAAGGGTGACTCATATCTAAAGCTGCTGACCTGCTGGGGGTTGTGACAGTAAAGGGACAGTAAATTTTATTAGTTAACCTAATGTTAATATTGCTCCCCAGTATTGCTTCAGACTGCTATAGGTGTGATGGTACCTTCATCAAGCCACATGTGTACTCCCTTCATGCACCGAAAACTTGCGTCCTGAAGTATTCGTTGAACTAAATATGTAAAAGTGGTCACTCCGCTGTTCAAAACCTGAGGTAGTGTTTCCTACCAAATTCATAGGTCTCGTGCAGTCTTCTACTTTGCCCTTAAATAGCAGCACTATGTTCTGAAGCATGGGTGTGCCTTCGGGACAGTGCTCCAAGACAGCTATTCACAGCAGCACTGCTGGTTTGCCTTGGCCCCGAGTACCGTACTATTTAAAATTATTTTAATGAAAGCCCTTTCCATGCCTTGGTCTGAGCAAGGGAATCTGTTTTGTTGCTCGTTGTGCTGTATGTTTACTGTTTGTGCCAAGCTAGGAGTGAATGCCTCCGAAGTGTCCCTTTGGAGGGGCCTGAGTGGAGGGCAGTCCGGGCGGGAGGAGGCAGCCGTACCTGGGGCAGGGTCAAAGCCCGGGCACGGTGCGAGGCAGAGGTCTCCGCTGTGGTTTGCCTTGAAGCTGTCACTAAGCAGCGAGTGCAGACTCCTCCAGGAGAGCGCCAGCTCTTGGGCGCGCTGTTGGGTGGGTGCAGGATCGCTTCCGCGGGGCGCTGCCTCCCTGCAGCCCTGCCCTGCGCCTCGGTGTACCCCGGCCGCGGCGGGGCTGCCGGGGAGCCAGGCCGCCCCCCGGGGAGGGCACGGGCTCTCGAGCGGCTGAAGGGGCGGCATCGCTCCCTGCGGCCTCTTTCTGTTGCTTTTTCTCGCGGGCGTCTGAGCCGAGCGGCTGGTGACGGCTTGGAGAGGGCTGCGGGAGGGTGGCCGGGAGCTCCCTTGGGCAGAGAGGCCGGCCGTGAGCAGCGTCTGTCCCGGGGACGCGCTCGGAGTGCTGCTGGCAGCAGTGGTGGCTGCTGTGGCTCACTGTCTGTCTCCAATGACGGTAACCAGGGAAAGAGTTTTGAGCTAACTGGTCTCTGGTCAGCAGTGAGCAAGCAACCAGTCTTTCAGCTCCTGAGCTCAGAAATTATGTGAATAGGCTCTGAAATTATTTTGCTGGATGCAATAGTTCGGGGCAGAGCCAGTGGCTAGAATTTTTCTGAGATACAGTTTCGGCTATGAAACTGTCTGCTGGCAAGCTCTGGGAGAAAGGAATGAACTCTGCTGTACAGTCTGCTGTGTCTCTTGATTAGCTCAGTGTCCAGGCATTGTAGTGAACATATTTTAGCTTTGTAGTTTGCCACATGTGGGTTTTTTATTCATGATGGTTTTTAACAGGACAATATGGAAATGTTCTTTTGTTCCATTCTCTGAGCAGGAATTTGCGTTCTAGCAATCCAGTATTGTTGTGAAGGACAGATTTTGGGAAGAAGATGAATTAACGTTTCTCTGGCAAAAATCAGAAGCTAAAAAGAAGTTTTTACTACTGAGGCACTAGGCAAGAGGCTGTCCCATGCTGCTATAAATCTGGATTTATTTCTTGAATGCTGAGATGATACCTTTGCCTTTAACGCCTTTTATTAGGGAAGTTTCAGTTTTGTGGATAGTAGGATGTAGCATCCCCCCAGCAGGGGGTGGTCTGTGAGATCAAGCAATATCTTGCTGAGCAAATGATGTGGTATGGTGTGTTTCCTTAGATCTTTTCTGATTATGGATAATTCATAATGTAGAGTGAAGATTTGTTGATAATTTCTCATCTATCTCTTACAATTTTACAGCAGTATTATAAGAAGTATCTTCATAATAGGCTGGGATATGAAGTCACCTGAACTGAAAAGTGGAGAGGGCTTTGAGAATTTTATATCAGTTCATAAATTTAGTTTTTGTGGGGATTATTAATGGAGAATTCCTAGATGTGTGCTTAAGTGTGCACATTTTAGCTTTTGCTCTAAGCTGACCTAAGTCTGATTCTCTCCTGGAAGGGGTAATCCTGGCTTTGCCACCCCCCACCCTTCCCATGCATTACCAGCACTTGTACCCTTCAAGCAGCTTTGCAGAGCACTAACCCAGATCAGAAGCAATCACTAAGGAAATCATTGCTTCACCTTACAAAAACTTTATTCCTGGCTTAGTTTACAGTTGACTCAATGTGGGTTAGCAAAAAAAGAGGTGGCAGGAATGTGCAGAAGGATCAGAGAAAGGATGGGATTTCCTTTCTGTTTATAGCTGGATTTTTAGTTCCTCTTTGGAACAATCTGCAGCACAGCAGCTTGTATCAGTAACTGACCTCACTGTTTGTCTGTATGGGCTGAGAGAATAAACAAACTTTTCCAGAAAGTAAACAAGGGGCACAAATGGCGAGAAAGAAAAATAAATAGAAATTAAGAAATAGCATCCAAACTAAGAGTTTCTTTCTCTGATGTAATAACCTTGAAGTTCTTTTTGACCTTCAGAAAGGGAAATGTTTTGCTTAAGGACTTGAACTGGGAATTCTGGTGGGACAGAATATTTTCAAATCCTTTAGCCTGCTTAAACCTTATCAGTGAAGCATGACAATTTGTTTCCTTAGTGTGTTTAATTCTTGAAATCTAACTTAGCTCTGCTAGACTTTGCTGTTGTTGGTGGCAAGCAAAGCAGATTCAGGACCTGTGAGAAGTTCTGAACTGTAACAATTCTGCAACTTTCAAACTCTGGATTTGCCTTTTGATACTTTTTAAGGAGCATAAAAACACATAAGGTGAGGTGTCCTTTCATGTTCTTAAGATGAAATATCTGGCCAAGAAATATCTGGCTTCATGCTTAACCCTCTCTGATCCTTTTCCATCACATCAGCAGTCTGATTTTTCTCCAAACAATTATGAAAGCTCTGAGCATAACTTTTGACAGAAGTAGGCTGATGTACTCTACTACTTTAAAGAAGATTTTCTTTCACTCCCAGCTGTCTTCTTTCCCTGTGAATTGCATATTAGGCTGTCATTAAGAAGAGATGAACTTTGCTCTGGAAATTTGTAAGCCATTATTCCAAGAGTGATGACTTCAGATGGGGGATTGAAGCCATCCTCTCTTGCAGTCAGCAGAAGGCTGGGCAGTTGTAGCCTTCAGCCACTTGCAAACAAAGAAGCCCCAGTGTCCTGTTGTGGCTGGTGGCCCTGAGTTGTCCTTGGTGGAGCAACAGACACTGCTGTGCCAATCTGCTCGGTGCAGTCCAGTCCCTCTCTCCAGCAGGGCACCTTCCCAGCACTGCTGGAAACAATTACTTGCTGTTAGCATGTAAACTAGTTTGTGTCTGCTCAGAGAAGAGAGGAAAGAACAAGAAGATGTTCTTTGATGCTTTTAATCATCTGCAGGTTGTGTAGCTCCTCCAGACGTGCTGTGGGAGCACATGCAGCTGGGTGAGACACAGAGTAAGCAAGTGTGAGTGTGAAAGCCCAAGCAGGTTTCATTTTTGAATGAGGAATTATGAAGCATAACTGAATGGCTTTCCCCTTGAGGATCAGATAGCACAGTTGCAGTGAGCCTCCCTAGAGAGCTGGGAAGGAGGAGAAGCTGTGCCAGGCAGATGGCTATAGTAATTGCTTTTCTTTTTCTCCCCCGTGGTAGAAAACCTTGGGAAGCAAGACTGTAAGGCCTAATTCTTCTGCATTGAAACTGGCCTCTGCTAGGGATTGAATTTATAGCAGTTTAAGAGGAGAGCCAAGAGTAAATGAACTGACTTGTTTCTTTTTTGTTTTCCCCCTCTTTTATCACATCCTTATTCATATTTAAATTGTCCTGACAAATTCAATTAATTCAAGTAATGAGGAACTCTATGGTATATGTAAATGTTCAACTTTGATGACCTGTGTAGGTGATTTGCATTGTTTCATGTAACATCAAACAATTAATTTTTTTCTTTTCTAAATTTTAGAGACTATGAATAACTGCCTCCTTGAAAAAAAAAAAAAAAAATAAATTAAAGTGAAGACCACAAGAGCAATCACACAGAAGGTGGGAAATATCTGAGTCAAGTTGCCCAAAATAAATATGTTCCAGACACTTGGCTGGTGTATGCTTTGATAAGATCTTGAGTTGCATGCCTATACAGATTTTATCAGAGATTGGGACTGCTTTGAAATGACCAGGAGTTGTCTGATCTCCTCTGTAGATAGTAGCAAGGGGTGCAATGAAACAAGACAATTGTCAAGTTCTGCATCTTTTCAGCTTCCTGAAACCTTCCCCTTGATCCCATGTAGTGTCAAAATGTGCCTATCATCAATAAGTTCTTCTGAAGTGTCTATGAACCTGTAGCTGTCAGCTCAGTACCAGCTCATGACATCCTGAAGGAGTTTCTCAGCTGAAATATCAGTCTCACAGAAAAATGGTACCTTGCTTCTGCCCAGGAGGGTGAACAGCATTTCCTGCTGCCTTCTGGCTTGCAGTACAGACCAGAGAGGCCTCAGAGCTTCCTGGGATGAAGCTAGAGGAAGATATAAATGATTAATGCTCACTGAGGCTAGCAAATGTCATAGCTTTGAAACAAACCCAGTCTTTCCGTTTGCTTATAAGATTTTTTTTCAGGTTTTTCTTCTAGTCAAAGAACAAAAACTTCCTCCAGCAGCCCCAGGTAGTCATGTTTCCAAGGACTGGGACTTTTACTGCAAGTTCTGTGCTGTGATGATGTTAAAATTTTTCCATGTTGGGGAGTAACTACCTTTGAGCACAGTCCTAGAGGAAGATACAAATGGGCAAGTGGGGCCTTGAGTGCTGTTGGCTACAGCTGCTGACATTTCATAGCCCCATGATCCAATTTGCCATTTGGGCTCGTGAGGCACCTTCCCTTGTTTTCTCAGATTTCCTCAGTCTCCTGCTAGTTCCTTCTGCTGCAATTTCTTTTCCAGCATGTCAGTGTGTGAACTGTACTGACTTATTGAACGTGTGATCCCTAGTCACCGAATGTGTTTTGTACCACCTTTCTCATCATCTGAACATCTCCTCCTGAGTGTGGGTTTTACAGCAAATCCCATGAGGTTTGTCTTGCCCAGGCAGGGGATTTGATGAGAACTAATTGGTGCTCTGCAGTTCTTGTCTCTTTGGCTTCATCTTATCCTTACATCACAAAAATATTTTGAAATAAAAAGGATATTTAGAAACCAGAAACTGAACTATGTTTAGATCAAGCTAATAAAGCTAAAGAGGGGTTGGGTGGGGTTTTATTTATTTATAAATAAAAATATTTTATTTTTATAAATAAAAATATTTTTTTATTTATTTATAAATAAAAATATTTTAGTTTGCTTTCCTTTCTTTGCTCTGCAGTTTCCCCCACCAGGTCCCATTCTGGATACGCATGGAAGCAATTGTA
>WAAG01070290.1:0-29756 GCA_013390105.1 Tichodroma muraria | reverse complement strand
ACTATGTATTTGCTTGTAGCGGAAAAAGCATCGGGAGAGGAAACTGTTGTGGATTGGCTGGTTACACAAAGTCCTCCAGCAGAGGCCGGGGAGTTCAGGGTGGAACAGGGCCATGTATGTGGAATAGACTTCACTTTTCAAAGACTGGAAAACTGCTGTAGTGGGAGGCCAAGTGCGGTGACTTAATATGGAACCTGAAGCAGTAAAGAGCAGGCTGTCAGCTTGAGCAAACCTGTGGCAAGCTCTGGCAAATCTACTGGAACTGGTTTATGGAAAGCTCTGTCTGAAATCACAAGACAATAGATGAAGTTAACAGGCTGAAGAGGAGACTCTGTAAGTATCATAACCTTTACCATGATAGTCATGTAGTAGCTCAGGCAATAGTCAGGCTAGGCTCATTTTCTTTGAGTGCCATCTTTGTTTTGCTGGGTTGTTAAGGGAGGAAAAAATTGTCATTGAGGCTTTATGAACTCACTGAAGATTTCTGTTTCCCTTGCACAGATGAAATCATGCAGCAGGAGATACGGCCGCTGGTAGCGGTGGATATAATAGAGCAGCTCCACAGGCAATTTGCAATCTTGTCAGGTAAGAAGTTGCTGGTAATGACACTCTGTGATTCTCGTGGAAATTTATTGAAATGTGTCATGCTGACTGTCACCTTTCAGCTCTGCACAGCAGTTGCAATAGTATTTTCATGTTGCTTCTGAAAAGTGCTGCTGCAATCAGTTATTCACAGTGTATGGAATGGGTAAATGCCAAGTTGCTGTACTTGGTTTTTTTAAGGCAAGTTAATTTTCCATGTTCTCCACAATGGACTGGGAGGAATATATTTAGAGGACAAGAAATTAATCAAAACTTTCATTCCATATCTTTGCACAATGTCCGAGCATCTTGTTTGTAGGAAAAGATTTTGGTCTATCAAGGATCTATTCATGACCTCCCCCTTCTTCCTCATTTCCCTTTGTTTTAGAAATTATTCATTGCTAAAGTGTAAGGTTCTAATCTTTAAAAGATATGATTATTACATAGCCCTTTGTTTGCCTGAAGTTTGCAATCACACAAAGTGACGCAGTTCCTTCCCCAAAGAAAGAGCTGACCCTGAAATATTTGGTAAATTATTTAATAGATTATTTTGGATACTGTAGGTGATAAAATCTTATCTGCGTCCTAAAACTGTCTCTGCTGTTGACTGCATGGCCCCTGGCAACTCCTTTTGTCTCTATTTCTGCTTGTTCTGCAAATAAGAAAATTCAAAATTTGCTTATCATCTTCCCCATGAATTTGCATAAAATGCTGAGATTATAAGAAGGTCCTCTTGAAAAGCCTGTCTCTCTTGATGGAGAGGAGCACTGGGTATAGAGTGCAAGAGTGCACCAACCCAGCTCTGGAAATGGTCAGCTCAGCATGACCAATCCTTGCTGCATCCTTGCATTTTAAAATGCATTCCAAGTTGCATAAACCCCCCAAATCTAGTTTACATAGAATTCTTTATGAGGCTCTGAGTATTAAAACTTGATTTTGGAGGCTTCCAGGTAGGATGTTGTGGCAGTTTCCTAAGCTGAATAACTGAAGGGTTTGCATTAGACAGAAGGTATTGACTGAGCAGAGGTGGAACCGTCTGCCTTCTCATCTGCAGTAAAACATCTCAGGGTGCAACCCTCCCAGAACTCCTAATGAACACAACCCTCGGGGCAGGACAGGGTCTGCAACTCCATTAAAGGGCTCAAACCCTTTTCATCCCACTGCTGTGCTCAGTGCAGGGTGAGTAGGAATTGTTGAGAATTGAGTGCTTCATATGCACTTGCCTATCCAGTAAAATGTGAAGGATTGCTATTTTTGAACCCCATTACCTTGCAACATTCGGGACCAACAGCAAAAGCTGAATACAGCATATAATGAGCAACTTATGAAAAGTGGTTTACTAAACAGGAAGAAAAAAGCCATTTCCAGTTCCAGCTAGAGCATTAAACATGGAATAAAAATGTCAAAGATAGACATAAAAAAAGATATTTTCATATTTCTTTATGGACTCATAATTTCAGTAGTGCCTGAATTCTCATCTGCTATTTTAGCAAATTCAACTCTTCACATTTATCTAATTCTTTTATTCTTGGAAGTGATGAGAAAGGTGTTTAAATAAAGCTGTTTAAAAGTGAGCTGCTTAAAGACTTGAAAAATAACTCCTCATAGAAAGCACGGTGGAGGGACTTGTTTGTTAGGAATCAGCAAATAACTGATTCATCAACATAGAAGTACTAATAAATACCAAAGGAGAGTGAGAAGGTGTCTTTCATTCCCCAATCTACATAAATAAGGAATTACATTTAAGAATTTTCAGACTTATCTAAAATCTCCTCAGTGCAGACCAGAAATAGTATCCTACCATAAAACAGGGCAGTGTAGTTCATAATTTCTAAGTTGATTTCAGTCTGAAGTTTACAGCTAAATTTGGAAACCTGGGTGCCTCCACTCCAAAATCCCCATGACAGCATGTGAAGAAGATAAGGAAGGCTTAGAAGCCCCTGTGGCCCAGTGTCTTATTCTGTTGGTGACCACTGGTTAATCATGGGTAAAACACAGCAGGAATCTTCCTTACTCTCCCTCTATTGCCTCCTGCAAAGAGAACTTTAGGTGCAAGCCAGACATTACTATACTTTTCAAAAATGCATTTCTCTAAATTATGTAACTTTCTTTTTCCTTTAGCAAAAGATTATTTTTTTCATGCAATGAAAACAAAACTCAGCAGTCTTCTTTCTCATTTCACTTATTAAAGTAATTCACATGTAAATGACCTCATTTGATTTAAATTTTTTTTTTCCAGATGGCTCTGTAGCTTTTCCTCAAAGCATGCTGTTTGCTGATTTTCATGAGGTACAAGCAACCACAAGTATTTTGGTGCTTCAGCAGTTGCCTACATGGTGGCTGAAAATTTGATATCTAGCTTATTTCCTGGTTTTCCATACTGAAATATTGCAGCTCAGTAGCCATTGTCTGGGAAAAAACCAAACGCCTTCTGTTCTTTGGTGTCACCATCATGGGCAGGAAAAGGCATTTCTAGTGTTCTTGTAGAGCATTATGGACATAGATTATGTTTCTCTGAACAACTTCCTAGCAGTGGTATACACTGATTTATACTAGATGGGGTTATTTCTTTCAGCCTGGAGGCTGCAGCCCCCAGAGCACAGCGAGTCACCTCTTCCATGCCTGTGCAGAGCCCAGAGGATGTAGCACTGAGTCTGGCTTGTTTTACTCCACAGCCTCCAGCTTTGTCAAGCTCTCCTGTTCAGTCCTGTGGACCCCAAATGCATTTGTCCAGTGAAAATGAAAGTCAGTGGTTGACTGTTGCAAACTTTGTCATAAATGAGAATTTCTTTGGTTAATACCACCTTTTTAGTAACAGCTGTCAGCTGAGGCAGATGCAGTGAACTCACAATGTTCCCTTGCAGTAAAGCAGAAAAGAAAGAGGAAAATGATTGAATCAAAGGCTCTTTGTTTTCTCTGGACATGACTCATTAGAAACACTTCTCTCCACTATTGCTGTGTGTAAACTTCTTAAGAGGATCTGACTGTCTTGTGGTCTCCAAGCAGATGGGAGGAATTACATGACAAGTCTAATGAGTTTGGCGTTTGATTGTGTCAGGTTCTAGCTATAACAAATGTATTACCTACTAACAGCCTCCTGTTTGTCCTGCTCCTCCACCTACCAGACTAATCAAGACCTTACTCCACGCCAAGAGCAGGGAAACTCTCCAAAGCCTTCCCTGGTCCACTGAGGTCATGGAAGAGGCTGCAGTGTGATGTGGCAATGTCTTTAATCATGTAATTTTACATTGGTCACCTCTTCTTCCACGTGCTGATTTAGCCCTGCTTAGCTTGTGAGATCTGGTAGGAGTACTGGGCTCTTGTGGTTAAACTCTAGTTTTGATACCACTACTGCCTCTATCCCTGAAAACCAAACTCCCAATTATGGGACTACAGCTGTGACAACACAGGATTGCTCAGCTAGGTTTGTGTGTTTCCTGCAGCTGTCAAGGGAACTAGACCACAAAGTTGAGTAGTACTGAAAACCTGGTTATTCTAACACACCAGTTTTTACTCAAGAATAAAGAACCACTAGTAAAATAGTNTCTTATCTGTAATTACTCTGTCAAAGAGCCCAATCTGCCATTTGCAGCAATAATGGATCATGTTGCTAAATCACGACTTTATTAGACAAACTGTCATGAAGTGTATTAGCAGAGAGAATCATTTTCTTTGTGTTCTGCTCCTGTTAACAGACTTCAGTGGATGGGAGAGTATATCTGAAAATGGTAACTGACTCAGAAGCCAGTTTATTTAATTTGCAAAGCCTGGAGGATATTTGGCCATCTGCTTCCTGTTTAAATGGAGCCTTTTGGAAAACCTGGCCTGACCTTGCCAAAAGGACGGTTTGGATCTTTTATAAAAATTGAGACCCACAAAGCATGATTTAATGAGAAATTAATCGCTCGCAACCCTTAATCAACATGGAAAACCAAAACAACAGAGCTTGGAAAAAACGAGACCTGACCAAAGCAGTGAAACTTCAGCCAAGATATCATTAGACTTTTTGGCTGCGTGACCCAGGAGATGAATTGTAGTCAGGGCTGGTCTGTGAGGACTCGGGGAGCTCTCTGCATGTGGGCAGGCCCAAGCAGTTAAGCCTGCACGTGTCAGCAGCATTTGAGAGAACACTTTCCAACATTAACTGATGAGTTAGTGTCTGTGGCGGGCTGGGGAGGTGAGCTCTGGAAACTTGCAGACTAACTTTTGGAACTTCTGCCCCTTTGCTGGGCTGGTGCTTTTCCTTTGTTTTGGTTTTATTTCCCTAGGGAGTTAGCATGTTTGGTGATCTCTAGTTAGAAGAGCTGCTGGCTATGGAAAAGGACTTCAGTGTAGCCCCTGACTGTCTCAACCAGAGATATATTTTTTGTGTCTATGGGTGGCATAGGTGGGATACAACTGATGAGTGGGAGATTTTCTAAGATCTTCATTGTGTTTAGGGCCTTGGCCTGCAGTTGTGATTGCTTTCTACTTTTGCAGACGTGCTTTTACAGTGATACCAACATACAGCTTTAGCTGTGAGAGCTCTCAGAATTCAGCACTCACGCCTTATTTGTCAATCACACCCTTTACACTGAAAAGCAAAATTAAATTTTCTCAGCTGCCATAACCTTTTCTCCCCCACATATATTCCTTCCTCAAATACTTCAGCTGTTTTGTTTCCACAGCTGAATTCTGGCCCCATCCTCACTGCAGCAGCTATCCAGGCTGCATTGGCTGCTGGAAAGTCTGTCTAATAGGAGCAGCTGTGAGTGCAGCTCTGTGTCCTGGGACTTTGGGGATTGGCACACGTAAGAGTGAGTGAAGGTCCCATTACCATGGGTACCTTGTACAACCCTGATACAGCTTGTGTGCTATCTCTCCTAAATTTTGTAACCTTCCACAATCACTCTGCCTTCTGACTTGTCACCCAGGTTCTTCCTTTCCCTTCGCCCTTGGGTCACAAGTGAAGAGGTAAAGCTGAGCAAATTAAGGAGTGTGCCCAGGAAGAGGAGGAATGAGATGCTGTCATTGTCATTCTGCAAACCAGGCAGAAGGTCAAGTAATATTTTCCTTGGAAGTCTTGCCTTTCACCAGGCAGTTCAGCCCTCTGCTCTTCTAAATCCTGCTGTTTGCATCAGTTGTGCTCCAGCTTGTTGGGCTCAGGCTGGGTTTCCTCCGCAGGCAAAATTCTGTGCCTACTTATGATGGAGCAGCCTGGGGTGTGACTGAGGAGCAGTGACCCAGCCATGGGAGGCTGCTGTGGGATAGCCTGGCTGCCCTAAGGCAGAGTCAGGAGTGAGCCTTGTGTTAGTTCAGCTGTGGGACAGCCTGAACCTTCCCTGCTGCCGGCTCAGCCTCCAGCTTTTGTGGCTGCTTGCAGTGGCCAGTAACACAAGCTGCTGATTCCCTGGATGGACACCAGCATTTGGAACTGCCAGGAGGTGCTGGGGGTTGCTGTGTTGCTTGGAGAGTGCTGCAGGGTGGCATCTAATGGTGCCTGGAAGAGCTGCAAGTCAGAGAGACAGAGGCCATTGCATTGCATGGAAACACTGCCAGGCATGGCCACACTCCTGATGCCTGTTTTTCAGTGTGTCTTTGTTTTTGCTTCTGGCTGCACTAAACTCGAGGTACTGCTTGCTTCTCCCTTGGAGCTCCTTAGCTCAGCTCATGCCTCAAGAACCCCTTTGCTCCTGGCAGTCCTTGGGCCCCTTGCCCAGCTGCACAGGCACTGCTGAACAGCACAGAGTGCTTCTGGCAGCTGTAAGGTAACCCCTCTCACCTCTCTGCTGTGCTCTTTGGCTCACTCTCTTCAGCACTTTTGTCTCCCTCTTTGTGCCCTCACTTTCTAGATAGTGTTTTTTTGTTGTTGGTGGTGGTTTTGTTTGGTTTTTTGTTGTGTGGTTTGGTTGTTTTTTTCTCTTGAGGATTTTTTCTTCTGGTGTTCTGTGGAGCTGCTGGAGCTTGTTCTGTCCCTATCTGCCTTACTTATGAAGGGCTGTAAACTCTTCTACTTGGCAATTGAACTCTTCTCACAAATGATGCTGAGGAGAGTAGGGATTATGCACAGTCCCAGCAAGCACAAGGATGGCATACAGAGAGTTCTTGGAGCCAATTCCATGTACTCAGTCCTTATGGCTATGGAATTGACTGAAGAGTGTCTCTATTGGCTTTTAGTTTGTGCACTCTGCCCTTTCAAGACATTGAGTAATATCTAGCTGAAGTATTTCAAGGACTACAAGAAATCTTGTGGCAACTCCCTAGAAAGAAAGGTTGATGGCCAAGGGAAAAACGGGCTACATCTTGTCAATTCACATTCTGCAGAAATTTGCATACTGCAGCAATTCTTGGATTAATGTCAGAAAAAAAAAAATGGTATTAACATTTAGATTTGCACTCTCATACAGAGGAGAGAGTTCTCCAGACACCCTTGGTATTTAAGGAGCTTCCCTTATATCCCTTATCCAAATGCATATGGATCATTTTCCTTTGTAACTCAACTACTGCTCGAAGTTCAGATATGGGGAGGAAAAACCCATTCATAACATATTTGTGGTATTACTTGTCACTTAACACTTTAAACATTTCTGCTCTCTTCTCATCATAGTACTCAACAATTTCTGCATACCAAACTCCCTCAGACTTCCCCTTAATTTCCTGGTGTGGCAGGAACTGAAGGTTTTCTTGTTTATTTCCCTGTCTGAAATGCAGCTCTGCTGAACCATCTGAGGGTTCTGGTGTGGTTGCAGCAGGAAGTGTTGCCTTCACATTGGATAATGAGGTGGAGACCAGGAGCTGTTAAGGGCCTGTGGCTTAGTCAGAGGCAGGAGCTGCTGACTCTTAGCTGAATATTCTGTCTGAGGCTGCTCCTGAGTGTTCTAGATTTCTTGTCAGTGGTGAAAGGGAGAAGTCAATGTTCAGTCTGCTCACATTCATTCTTTGGATGGCTTTTTATAGGAGAAGATCCCATGACAAAAATACACACTCACATATGCAGAGTGCATCATCAGTCTGCCTCATCCAGCTCAGGGAAGAGGCCAGGGGAAGAGGAGCACATGTGTGAATGGAGATGCAAGAGGTGAAATGAAAGAGACACAAAGATATCCTGGTCATCAGGAGCATTGGAAGTACCATTTGAAACTTGTAGTTTAAACAAATCTTGAGTATAACTGCAGCTAAACTATCAGGTGTTGAAGGAGGGGATCCAGAGGAATCTCTCTTATCCTCCAGTGGCAAATATTGCTTCTTTAAACCAAAACGTTCCAAATTACTACATCTCCCTCATTTAAAGTATATTCACATATTTGAAATACATGAATGAGAAAGTTTGGTGCCCAGAAATCCTGTGAATGTTCACAAGATACCAGGTATGAAATACCTTGGCATGCGCTGAGCTCTGCACAGAGACAGCAGACAAATTTGGTATTAAATTTTCCTGGCTGTTACTATTTGTGTCCAGGAGATGTCACTGAGAATCTGTAACAAACCAGCCTAACTGGGTACCTGCTGGTTGGAGTTCCTAGTCTAGAGTGCTGCAGTCTAGGGAAAGCCTGACTAAATTTGCAGGACAGCATATTCTCCATCACTGCTGACTGCAGACAGTGCAGCTGGAGGTCCAGCTGCCATGCATCAGCATTTGGCATCACCCCAAGGCCAAGTGAGGAGGTCAATGTGGAGGCTGTGGCTCTGCTCAGCATTTGAAATCCAATTCAGTGCAGTGTGAATGATGGCTTTTTGCTTTCCCTTTTGGCTGAGAGACTTTTGAGATTCTGTAGGCCTGTTTTCTCTTTAGTAAGGTGAGTTTAGTGAACGATCTAACACAACTAAGTCATTTTCAGATGTAATTAAAGCAATAATCAACCTTCAGGAAGGAAGAGAGGGGCTAAAGGTAGTGTGCTGATACCATGTCGCCAGATGTCAAGAAGAAAAAGGGTTTCCTCAATTGTTCAAAATTCCTTTTTTCTAGAGCTCTGAATTTTACCTTGTGCAAACATTGCATTNCCAACACAGGAGCAGGAGAAACTGGTTTGTGACATCAGCTGTGGTTATCAACAGGGAAAGGCAATGGTGCCTGGAAACAGGGATTATTTATGTGGATTTAGAGGGTGTTTTCAAGGAATGAGAACACTTCTTTTTTTTTTCTCCCCCCCCACTCCCATGACTGTAATAGGATCATTTATTGGATATTTCATGGCCAGACAGCACAGAAGGGATTTATGAGGACAGGGCAGACGCAGGGTCAGGACTAGCAAGGGACTGTCCATTCTACAGAGAAATAGCCAGGAATTACTGNTACTGCCTCACAGCTTCCTTTTTACTAAAAAGAAGCCCAGAATCTCGCTGTCCTTCAGGCAAGAGTCCTCTGTGTGTGATAAATGACTCAGAAAACTGTGTCTATAGGAGAACCATGCTCTATTTCAGTATTGCATTGTTAGAGAATTCCTGAGCCTGGTGCAAAAAATAGGTTTACTTAAAGATTGCAGAGAAAGGAGAAAGACTCAGGGAAAAGCATAACCTTAATACCCTGTTTAAGGAGAACTAAGCAATAAGGGACCTGTAACAAAAGCTTTGTTTCATCGTGCTCCTTTATGTGCAGCTGCCTCCTCAGTCTGCTCTCAGCTTTGAACCCAAGCTGCTGAGAAAACCCCTCGTAACTTCTGTGTGGTTGGATTTATTAGTGGGACTGGTGCTACAAGTGAACGGGGTTTGTGCTGGGGGCTACAGCAGCTCTTGGAGCTGAGGATCGTGTCAGGAGAACTGCAAAGGCTGCTTGGTTCCAAGGGGCTTGGCTCTGTGCTTTCTGTAGCTCTACCTGAATCTGGATCAGGGAATCTCTCAGAAAGGGACTCTTCTAAACCTTATTGCTTATAAGTTTTGCAGTTTCCTGTCCTGTTTAATAGAGGTTTGATGCGAGTAAGCATGTAAAGAAAAATTCCTCCAGGCACTTTGAGCATTCTTAAGGAAAGACCCAAGATTAGATTGGTGCCAGGCTTGCATTGTGGATTATATGTGTGTTTTGAAAGCTTATATGCTCTTTTACTTCATTTCACTTGATGTCTAGAAGGAATTGGAGAGTGCTGTACCTATACATAGGGAAATATGGTAATATTATCACAAGAAATTATTTGGAAATGGTAAACAAAGAACAAAAAAAAGCACTTAAGAGTTGTGCAGAAGATTAATGAAAAAACAGAATCTCAAAGGCTAGACTCTCATCTGGAGTATATGGAGGTAATGAAACTACAGTGAGTTATATCAGATGGGAGCTGATGAGGATTACTGGATGTGGGTGCTTTACAAGGAGAAATATGCCAGTGTTTCCCAGCTGAGTACTGACCACTCTGTTCAAAGGCATAAAATCACCTTCTAAACTTTATGACTTGTCTTTTGCAGGAGGAAGAGGGAAGGATGGAGCACCCATTATAACCTTCCCAGAATTTGCAGGATTCAGTGAGATACCTGATGACGATTTTCTGAACGTGGTCACTTATCTAACCAGCATTCCCAGGTGAGGCTAAGCACAGATTTCTGTTGATTTCCTGGTGAGTTTTGCTTCCCCAGTGGCTCACTGATTTTAGTGGTGCTACTAGGACATACTAGTGCCTCTGCATCTCTCCAGTCATTATGAAACTTCCTTATCTACTGAAGGCCCTAGGAATTGTGTCATTTGCATGGAAAAGAAAGCTTCACACAGGGCAGGTTGAATTGCATTGGAGCAGGAATAGATCCGAAGAGCAGCAGCAAAGACGGCACATCAGAGGGAGCTAAGAGGGGTTGTTTGTGAGAAGTCTCAGGGGCACTGGGTGTAATAAGGGAAGGGCTGCTTCAGGAAGGAGCCATTCTTACATAGGTCCCACCACTGCTTATACTCTGAGTGCATCTTTCTATGCAGTTTTCCCTTTGCTGAAAAAGCAAGTAAAGTGCCCCATTGGCAGGATTCTGGCAGGCACCATGTGCTCTCTGGTACTCCATTTCTTTGGAGATTGCTCCACAGCCAGGATGTTTTCCTTGCTTTTTGCCTGCAGCTTTATAAGGATAGTGAAGCAAACTGACTTCCCCTGCTCTGAGGAAATGTGCTAAGACATGACTGCTGAATTACTTTTTGTTTATCTAAGAGAGCTTAATATTTTTTTAGTCCCCTGATCCTGTCTCTAGACCATGGCTGTTTGTGCTAGTGAGAAGCACAGCAATGATTTATTATTTCCTGTGGTCTTCTGTAAAAAGGTGCTTAGAGGATCATAGAGGAAAACGTGCCTCCCTCAAGTCTGAGTGAGAAGTTTTACAGCTCCACCTACGCGTATTCCCCATGTTTGCCAAAGTTGTTGCCAAAGAGTTGCCAAAGCAAGCTGAGAGAAACCACATACTGTGAACTTAACAGCTTCATTGTTTCACTCTGCTCTGTGGGGCTTTCGCTCTGCCCGGGGAAACTCTGTTTTGAGTATTTCTTTACTTGCTTCAGGACTGGGAGGATGACCAGCTTCAGGTTATATACAACAGCAGCAGGGGCTGGGAAAACCACAAAACTAGTTTTTCAGTTCTTTGTACTTGGTATGCAGGGAGAGGATTCCCAGTGATTTTGTCACATGTTGGGGAACTATCATGTTACATTGTCAACATGATAGACAGAAATGCTTTGAGCTTCTTCAGCCTGGGTGAAGCCCAAAAGCTCAGATGTGTTCAAAAGCAATTAGCCAAATTCATGAAGGATTGCTCCATTAATGGCAGCTGGACACAATGGCTCAAATGCAAACTCAGGTGAAAGAAATTAACTTATCCTTACTGCTGGGACTTGGGAGAATATACCAAGAGAAATATTGTCCTCATTTTCCTGATGCCTTGGTCTCAGTAGCCCCTATGTACCAACACTAGAGTCAGGGTGTTGAGCTAGATGGACCTTTCCTTTGGTTCAGTTTCAGTTCTGTGCTTTCTCTTTCCCTGATGAATCGCAGAGCCACATGCAAAGGATAATGAATTGAGTTTCAAAACTGTAAGTCAGAGAGCTGTGATATACCAATTTTACAGATGATGAAATATGTGTAATATCTCATTCTACAGACAGGTTCAGCAAAACTTGTGTGGAGCAAGTGACTGTTCAGTTTGCTCTAAATGACCTGTTCAAGGTCAGTGACAAGCTGGGGTTTGAAGGTACATTTTCTGCATACCAGCACATTGGTTTGGCTCTTAGGCTCGATCACAGACCACACTGTAGGGATGTGAGTTTTCCAGGGAATTTTCTAGTCTTTATTGCAGTGCTTTTAGAAAGATTGCCTGCATTTCTTGAATCACTATTTGAAACTTGCCACTCTCTCTATAAATGGTGAGGAAGAAAGATGTTAATTTAGAAGAAGAACCTAAGCAGCAAGCTTTGTGTGATTTATGACATAATTATATGGAGTTCAAACTCAATGAGGCCTAAGTAGTGGAGCTGTTTGAGTGCAGCAGAGCCCTGTCAATCTGCAGCTGGCTGGCCCATGCACACAGTGTCTCTGCCATGTACCTTAGCAAGCAGTAAAGGGTATGCATTGTTATTTTTGCCAGCTCTGCTCTACTAGATAGTGCTGCGTGTAATATAACAGTGCATGTAGTTTCACTGCTAGTAGTTCACCTTTTACTTTAATTCTCAAGAAAGATGTGAAGGTATCCAACAAAATGACTAAGAACAGAGAATAGCCTAAGTTTTCTGGAGTTACAAAGGGTATGGCCACGAACCAGGTGAGATGACGTATAGTTTGAAAAGCAATTCATCATATTTATCATAGAAAACACTTCCTTCTTCAGAGCTTAGTGAACTGGAGAAATCATCATCATTTTCCAGGCAAATGTAGAGAGAGTATCTGTCTTTTATAGTGTCTCATTTTGCATATCCTGTACAATAAGGTTCATGCCAGTTGTGGAGATAAGCTCTGTGATTGCAGATAACATCACTTAGTGACTTTCTAAGTCCCTTTGGAATGGTTAATCTTATATGCTCATATGACAAAATGTATTGACAGACAGGATTGAAGATCAGCCCAGTGAGACTTTCATAACCTGATTCATTTTCCCTGTGGTTCAACACCTGCTCGTGAGAGTGCTCCACCAAAGAGGGCTGCATCCACAGACACTCAGTAACATGGTGTATGCACATGCATATCTGTGTGCATGCACTAGATAGCTCCAGAAAGCTCTTTTTTACTTGCTTTATTCCATGGCCAGAATTTCTTTCTCTTTAACTTGACATGGATTAAGTACTTTGATAAACAGGTGTCCTTCTCTCCTTCCACAAGAGGTCAGGAAATTCAACATCTCAAGTCAGTGTTCAGGGGTAACCTGAATATAGAGATGAGGGTGGAACAGTTCTGCTGATGGCAGATATTTCATTCAGGGAAAGGGAACCTTCCTGCCAGACATCTGTAGATCTAGGCAAATGTGCCAGAATTTATTTTGGAGGTTAGCCTGATGTTTATCTGCTCTTCAGGATTGTCTTCACATCCTTCTTTTCAGAGAACTGGAGAAACCCCAATGCATTTTCATAATGAGGGTAGAGACATTACAGTGCTGACACTGAGAAAACGTTGATAGAATATGTGTGTGTGTGTGTGTGTATTTGTTTTTAAACAAACTTTCTCTGGATGCACACTCGAGTGGGGGTTCTCAGCTGTGCATCCACTTGTGCTGACGCTGCCATCTCAGCCAGGCCTCTTCCCGTGCCTGCATCCATCCTTTGGTGCCAAATGACATTCAGACCTTGGCATGGCCTTCCAGCATGCTGGTTGAAATAGGATCACTTGCTGACACTCTCTCTGTTTCCCTGGCTAAATTTAGGACTTCAGTCAGTCCTATCTACCTAAAAAGAAAAAAAATCTTCAACCCCCCCCAACAAAAACAGCAACAAACAAACAACCCCACAAACAAGCAAAAGAACGAAACAGCCTCCACATCAAAAAGCAAACATACAAGTACCACTGGCTTACCTCAGTGACAACTGATGCCATTCTGAACATCATTTGAATGTGATTTTGTGTTTAGTTTCTCATCCTTTCTGTAACAATCTGCAACACACACAATATCTTTGTTGCCTTTATTTGAACATTATCAAGGAATTTTATTCCATGGCATATTTGTTGAGCTGCTGAAGGATATGTATGTGTTTGTGTGTATCTGAGACTACTGAAGGGTATGGATACATTTGTGTATTTATAAAAGTTAAAACAAATTAATTCTCTTCCCTGTGTTCGAGGGGCACTGCTGCAAACACGTTTTCTGTTCTCTGTAGAGAGCTGTATGTTGCACTGCTAAAGAGAAAAGGTCATGTATTGTCATTGAATTTTGTAATCCTCAGAGGAAAGCTGTAAAAATATTGAATTGGAAAACTCAGTGAGTTTTCCTGCTAGCAGTATGTACTACCAGGAGCATTCACATGGCAACCCAGTTTTGCACAATACTTAGGGTTTTGGTTTTTGATCCTGCAGAACTGCAGCAAGAGCTCAGAGTTGTTGTTGTATTGATGGTCTTCAGCAGATTAGTTTGGATAAAATCATCCATGGAAACAGAGTTCCTGGGTTGATCCTCTTGTGGATGGTGGAATAGGGACCAAGGAGATACTTTAAACAATTTTTTTCTTAGTCTGTGATTAGGTGTTTTATTGCAGTATGTCCTGTGATTGTGACATTTATGCTCTTCCTGCCTGCCTGCCTGCCTCTGGTTTGTCCTGAGATGACAGAGCCATCCTGCTCTTGTGAAGTTTCTGGACACTCAGTGTGTACTTCTCAGCTTCTCCAATGCTGAGTGCTCTTAGAAGGCAGAGAGAAGAGCAGTCCCACTGAAACCTTGCACTCCAGAGGGGGATTTTTGAGAGGAAAAACAGAGGATGGGGTACTTATGAGGTCTACATAGGTGGAATGGAGCACCAAATCACTGCCTCCTAGATCCTCCTTGGAAAGCACTGAGAAGGAATAGGAGCTGTTATTCTAGCCAATATGTTGAAAAGGAGAGTTTTGAATGACTTGCAACCCCAGAACAAGCTTGATTGGCAAAATAGAACTCTTCAATTTCTGCTTTGCCTACCAGAATTCCTGGGGCTTTGTGTACACAAGTCAGGGGATACTGATGCCCTAGAGCTCAGTGCCCCTGTCAGGTGTCAGCATACTTGGAGAATGAAGACTGTAGGGGGGTGTTTAATTTTGCAGAAAAAAAAATAAAATTATCTGGGGGTTTTGTCTTAAAAAGAGCACAATGTAATTTGTGATCCTGAGCTATTCATGTCACCTAGACTGGCAGCAGAGTAGCACAGCAGCTGAAAGAATCAGCAGATAAAATATTTATGTTTTGTGTAAGCTGCTAGCCTTATGCTGGAAAGAGGAATTTTGCTGGTTTTCCTTTTCATGTGCGTTTCTGCCAAATATTCATTCTTTCCACTGTACGTTGTGTTTTCATAACGGGCTCTGAGCGTGGTGTGATGGAGGCTGTGTTTTGCTGCAGTTCTCTGCCTTGGAACAGGAGTATCTCCCTGTAACCCAGCACACCTATTTCATCTGTTTTGCAGTCTGGAGGCTGCCAGCATCGGATTCATCATCATCATAGACAGACGACGGGACAAATGGAGTGCAGTCAAGGCATCCCTGACACGAATAGCAGTAAGTGCTTGCTTTTGTTATTTATCTTCTAGAAATTAAAATTGTCTGCTGAACCTTCAGCACATGATACAGCCTCCTGTGCTCATTTTAAGCTCCCATTTTCTGCTGTGGATGCAGGTTCTCCCTGGCCCTGCAGCACGTAAGTGTTAAATAGGAGAGGGAGGAAGCTGCAGAGAGAAATTACATAGTCTTGTTTACTGCTGAATTAGGACAAATTCCTCATTTTCTGGGTTGACTGCAATATAAATTCTAGAAATTTGGAGTTGGTTCCTAGAGGAGTATAAGAGGTATCCCTTCTGTGCCCTGGGGAGGGGTGACGTGGCCTGCTTATGAAAGAAACAGATCCCAAGGGATTTGTGTTTGCACAGTAGTAAATGATCTCTGTCAGAAACTCTTAATAGCTTTATTATACCTCATATACAAAAGGTAGAACTGGGCACTGATTTTCAGTACTAAGAAAAGCAGCTGGTTTTATAAATTTCTTACTAGGAGCATTTACTGTGTGAGGACCAAGCACTTACAGAGATGTAGGATGGAAGGATGACAAAGGCAGCTTTAAGTTCTTTCAAAGTAGACAAATGTTTTCCATTCTCAGGCTTTTTTGCTGCTCTCTTCAAGAAATTGTTCTTTTTTTATGCTTGATGAGCTCAGAGGAGTGTGAGAGATGTAGGCTGGGTGTTGCAGGCAGGGCCATGTCTGATGAACGTGTTAAGTGCCTGCCTGTGTGTAAAAATATGCGAGGTTAAAAAGATTCAAAACACTTTGCAGAGTGAATAGATGGGTCAGCCTGGAGAACCCATCTGTGCTACCAGCTTCCCTCACCAGTCCAACGCGGGCAGCCAGCTTTGCCCTCTAGTGGCTACAGCCTAAAAAACGGGAAAACCTCTGGTGTGGTGGTACAAATGGGGCTTGGTGGGGTTCGGATCTGGGGGAGAAAGGCACTTGTCAGGAACTTTGGAGCTCTGTGATAAATCTGTATCATGAAACAACAACATGTGGTTGAGCTGTAATATCCATGGGTCAGTCTTCCTGTTGGGTTTGGAAATAGTGACAACGAGCGCATGCCAAATGGACCAGCTGATGCAACGAGCAGCTGGACTGAGCAAGATCCACTAAGTCCTACCTGCTTTGCCCTGGTGAGGAAACACTTGGCTGAAAAATTCCCTTGTAAGGTAGAAATGTGCCTTCTAAGAATTCTATATTTCTTGCAGGGAGCATTTCCAGGAAACCTGCAGCTGGTGTTTGTCCTGAGACCCTCCCGCTTTATCCAAAGGGCGATCGCTGACATTGGCATTAAACTCTACCGAGATGACTTTAAAATGAAGGTACCGGTAAGCATGCAGTTTTTTGTCCATGCATTTTCTATATCTCCATTTCTGCAGTTCTGGGATGTCAGCAATTTCTCATAACCCAGGATTGCAAGTGGCACCTGGGGCCTTTCATCCGGGTCTGTATGGTGATGCCAAAGAGTTAATCAGCAGTGGTTAGCTCACAGTATTTAATGGACACGTTCCCATGTCCAGTCTAGCTATAAAATGTGACTCGGTTTTTGAGTACTGGCATTTTAACTCAGTGGACATGTTCCCTTCATGTAGGCAGAAGTAGATCCCACTCCAGCGACAAACATAAGTATTCAGGACTGCAGAGCAGTAAAAGCCCAGGGCTGAATTCTGCTCTATTTGATGGGTTATCCATGGAAGTGCTGACTGTCCCTGTAACATTGCTTATTCCAAATGTCTTTTATGATTCCCATGCCCTCCAGATTCAGAGTTTGTGTTTTACTTATTTTTATATGCACTTGGCATGTGCTGCAGGTTGATGAGACTGTGATTTGAAGGTTATCAATCCTGAAAGAGTTTGAGATTATTCTATGAGAAGTTTTTTAGGAGTTTTTTTTAGCAACATGTATGCATGTGTGTCAAAAATTTTAAGTTTTATAAATAAACTTGAATTATGATTATTGATGATATTTCATCTGGATCAGACTCATTGTGTTTCACAGTGACTTTACTGGAGGAATTTGAAATGACTGTTTTGGATTTTGCATGTACGTTTATATTGTTTTGTAAAATACTTATGGTTCTCCTCCAACAAATTCTAGCTCTGTCAACACTCAAGTTTGAAGTTCAGGTGTTTAAAACACTTTCTGCTTCTGCTGCAGTGAGAGACAGCAGGTGTTTATTACAGTGCATACAGAAAAGGAGCCATGAATATGCATTTGGTTACTGTAGTTAAATTGTAACATTTACTGTCATTTGGTAAGGGTGGCTCTTTGGTAAAATGCAAAATTGATGAAAAAAATTATGTTTGAATGCAAACCAAAGTATTTTATAGTACTTTAAAAAATTGATGTACCTATATTTAATATGCCACAATCTGTTATTATAGCAACCACTGTACCTATGACTGCAGCCCAGAAAGGGACAACTTCATCAAGGACTGGCATTTTCCACCAGTTCAGCATTTCCTATATTTTTAACAATTTATTTGACATCAGAGTTGTATTTCAAAACTCGGAAGGGATCAAAGTCGGAAGGGAGGTTAATTCTAGCCAGAGGTCAAGCACTGCATTAAGTATGAAATGGTAACTTATCTTTCTTACGGACAGGAAAATGAAGAAATCAGTTTAGTTTGGGGATATCTTGGATATTTTGAGCCATCCTGGGTATGTCCACAGATCTCTTAGAGAGCAGCCTTACAAAAACTAAGAGCATGACACGCTTGCTGGACCCGCCTGCTTTCTGCCCAGATACCTGTAGACAGCCTGTCAGATTTATATACAGGCTGCCCACATATGTCTGAGCTATTCTAAGTTGCTTAGGGTTGTGCTACAGGTGTTCTAGGTTCCTGGAATCTGTCATGCTCTCTGGAGGGGTTTTTCTCCTGTGTTGCAGCCCATCCTAAAAATACCATCTGGGCATGTCCTTGTATACCCCAGTTTCAGTGCAGGGAAGTTCCTGAGAATAGTGTCTGTTTGTCTTCCTTGAGAACAGCATCCTAAATGCCAAGCAGGAGAACAAGACCAGAGAGTTCTTGTCCCATTGGAGATATCCTTAGTCAAGGAATTAGGGATCAATACCTATCCTCAAATCACCACAATCTTTTAAACTGTTTGCAGGTTGTTTGTTCGTGTTCTGTGTTTGGCCCTATGACAATATTCATGTCCTAATTGGCCTGTGGATGGGTGGCATTTCCTATCACAGCTGTGAGTCAGGACCAAGACATGAGCATTCAAAAGGGACTCCAAGAATATTGTGTGCATTTATTAGGGAAACTTATTTTCAATAGTTTATTTGAGCTATCAGGCTGCAGATATGTTCAGTAAAATAGATTTGCTGATTAAATCAATACTGGAATGAATAGAAACCAGAAGATCAAACAGGAGCTGGAAATAAATGTTGAAATAACCAACCAGACACAAAAAGGAAATACAGGATTTAAATCACATTGGCATACAAATGTGGATAATAAAACCTTATCAGGTAAATCTTTATTGGGATAGTGATTTAATTCAATATCATTAATTAATAGTATCAAGATATGGAAATATAGGAGACACAGCAGGATTCATCTGAAATTAAAGTCTGTGAATTCAAAAGGAACACCCAGAGATGGACCCAAGGACCTCCCATCATAGGAAGTGAATCAAAGCATCCTTAGAACATACATAAAAGGTGGAACAATCTGCCCATAGCAAGCACTTCTTAGAACTTTGTAGGCTGTGACTTCTTTCTGGCAGTCTATCCCATCCAGAAGCACCCTCCCTTCCCCATCTCCATGTTCCACACTGACCCTTCTCTTCTAAACTGCTGCTCCCTTGCACTCTCCAGCTGACTGACTGGCTGTCTTCTGTCTGGCAAGCAGCATGGGAGATGCTAATGCTCTCTTAGATTGTTTTTTCAGATGAATGCTGGATTGCTCGTAGGTTTTCTCCTGCAGGACTGCCTGCGTGGTGAAGACCCACGGCCTGCTGGGTAGAACCATAGCTGGCAGTATTAATAAGTTTGTTTTGTGGCTCATGCTGAGGATACCAGGTTAAAGCAAACATAAAATTCTTCCAAAAAGAAAACTGCATGACAGTGTTCCTCTGTGGTTTCAGTGAAGTTTGAAGTATCAGAAGATTTCCAACTTACCAGCAAAATCTCTGACGGGGAAGAGCTACAAAGCAGTTAAGACTTACTTTTTCAAATGTGATTTCCAGTTCAGAATTAGTGCATAAACTTTGTTTCAGTGTGAGGCCTTTTCAAGATGATGCACCTTTTTGAGCTCTCTGGCTTTGATCATAACAGAACAGTGTTTCGTAACACGTTCAGAGAATAGTTTTTCCTTTAACTTTGGCTGAGATACCTTTCTTTGCCACAGTTTCTTCATAAACAAGATCTCCTCATTTCTATGTTTAAAGACAGGGGTCAAGGA
Organism: Tichodroma muraria; assembly: GCA_013390105.1. Taxonomy (NCBI): domain Eukaryota; kingdom Metazoa; phylum Chordata; class Aves; order Passeriformes; family Sittidae; genus Tichodroma; species Tichodroma muraria. The sequence continues at coordinate 10,164 of WAAG01070290.1, read as the reverse complement.
GAAGAACTGCTGAAAGTGAAAAAAAATAGTGTGAGGGCTTACTTGAGAATTTTCAGCCCTTATGGGCCCCGGGGTCCAGATGCATCCTCCACTATATTCTTGTATCCAAGTTAGGTTAAAGCCTGAATGGATGGACAACTACATGTGGTTTTAAAAATTAGTTTCACGATGGGTTAGGAGGGTAATGGTAATGAGTCACACTCTGCCTGGAAGTGGGCAACAAGTGGAGTGTTGTAGTGATACCTGCTGGGACCTGCCCTGTTTGATGCTTTCATCAGTGACATGGAAGAGGCAGCAGGCTGCACTGTCATCAAGTGTGCAGATGACACTAAACCAGGAGGAGCAGATGGTATACTCCAAGACAGGGCTTACTGGAACAGAAACTCAAGGAATGGGCCGACCAGCATATTATTTTATACATACAGAAGGGGCAAAGCAAAGTCCTGCAACTGGGAAAGAGTTTCCTTCCAGAAGGATTTTCTTCCTCAAGAAAGAGCTCATGGTCTTCCCTTACAACAACGCAACAGTTGTGCTGTTGACAACATTCACACTGTAGCCTGACTATCTGGGGAGCATCTCTGCAGAAAAGGACCTGGGAACTTGGTAGGCAGCAAGCTGTACGTGAGCCAGAGTGTGCCCTGGCAGCAAAGGAAGCCACCAGCATCCTGCACTAACAGGAGCAGTATGAGCAGGAGCATAGCCAACAGTTGAGACAAGCAGTCATCCCCCTCTACTTGGCTCTAATTAAATCACACTGAGAACACCCTGTTGAGTTTTGGTTCCCCAGTACAAAAAAAAATATTAATCTGGAGTAATCTTGGAGAGCCAAGAAGGTCAGGACTTAGAGCATGTGTTCTGTAAGAAGATGCTGAGGGAGCTGTGCCAGTTTAACATGGAGAAGGGAAGGCTTAGGAGGGTTAATAAGACACAGCAGCAGATTTCCAGTCCCTCCAAGCAGGTTACTGGGCACTGCAGCCAGCTTGTGCACGATGGCAGGACAAGAAATAACTGACATAAAGTGACACAAGGGCAGCTCTCACATGACATAAGGAAAAGCTTTCTCACCACGAAGAGAGTCAGGTAGCAGACCAGACTGCCCAAAGAGGTTGTACAGTCTCAATCCTTGGATGTTTCTAAGTCTCGGGTGGATAAAGCCCTGAGCAACCTGGCTTGATCCCACAGCTGACAAAGCTTTGAGAAAAAAGTTGGACTAGAGAGCTGAGGTTCCTGCCAACCTGAATTATTCTAGAAAGATTCTGTAACAAGGATCAGTGAAAAACTTGTTCAAGTTTGTTCTTGAGGCTTTTCTTAAAGCAGTCCTAGCCTGAAATATGCATCCTCTTGTCTCCACAAATCTGCACTCTTCTCATTGTCCACAGTGTTTTCCAGTGTACTTACCATGCTCCATTGGAGCCTGCCGACAGGCAGAGCCACTTCACCTTTCTTTAAACAGAGTCAAGTAATACATTTGACATATTTCTGACATTTATTTTTTAAAAATTCTTAGTCATTTGTGCTCAACTCTTTATTCTTCTGTTGCTGAAATCATGGCATATTTTCTAGCTGTTGGAACAACAATAAGTGTGTGTTATTTGTGTGACCACTTGTGTTGACAAATTTACAGTGGTTGCCAAAGGTAATGCTGCTTATCTCAAGTTGAACTCAAATCTTGTTTGGCTTTCTTCAAGCAAGCCTAGTGGTAAGGAGATTCTAAAGTAAAAAAATGGATCTAGTTTTATCTCCTTTCTCTTTCATTATGATTTTAAATGGAAAAATGCGAGTGAATTCTGTGAACAGTGCCAAAAAAATAAAAAAAATGAAAGAAAAATCTTACTCTCAATGGTTTAATTTCAGCACTTCCCTGGATCAAGTGGTTGGTGTTGAGGAAGCTGTTTAACTTGCCTGTGCCTCCATTTCTCTGTAAATAAGAGTCATCTAGAGAATAAATTATTTTATGGAAGTTTGTGTGAACATTATATCAATACCATACTTTTGCTCTCGATGGTCATGCAAAATGAGTCAGCCCAGCAATGAGGAAGATGATGTCAAACCAAGTTAGTTCAAAAATTTCCATGTACACACAGAGAAGGCAAAATCTAGGGGAAATTAATTGTGGCCATGGCATGAGAAAATGCAAAATGAGAACTGATGGCCTCTGGTGGAGCTGCAGTGGTCATATATTTTAAAGCAAACCCATATTCTAGGAACAGTGGTTGAAAGGCTCGTTGTTTCTCTCAGTCCAGTGTGTTTGGATCCGTTTCAGATCATCATGTTAAATTCTGTCTCTGATCTGCATGGCTACATTGACAAGAGTCAGCTGACCCGGGAGCTGGGGGGAACCCTGGAGTACGGCCACAGCCAGTGGATCCATCACCGAACCGTGAGTGCTGCTGCTCTTCCACACACCTGCACCAGAGCTGACCAAGGCAAAGCAGCCTTTGAAACAGTAACTTTGCAGTTCCATTGCAGCATGTGGATTCTGCTAGGGACTCAGGGAAAGAGGAAATCCATGACTCAAACAGAGAAAGGCGAATTCCCCAGAAGTTTGTCATGGAAGCAGTAATTGCATCTCACAGTGTACCTGGCCCAGGGCTTAACAGTGTCGTGGTATTCTTACTCAGCAGGGCCTGTGGGCACATTCTCTTGCCATTTAAATAGTTGATGGGATTCATAGGCCTTCAGCTGAAATTGAAAATAGGCTGTAGCACTTTCCTGACTTTACAAAGGTCAAAAGTAAGGTCAGAAGTCTCACTTTAATAATTAATTGTGTCCATGCTTTTAAGAAAATAAAAATACTCAGGGCACTATATTTTATTTTTCATTTCTATGCTATACAAGCATGCACTCCAGCTGGGTTTTATTTTGGATAACTGAAGAACAGTTGTTAGTAGGAAGACAGAAAGATTTTTTATTCTATTGAGGAAATTTGTACAGCTTTGGTTGTTTGTTCCCTTTTTGGGCTGGTTAAGGCATTTCAGTGTCTGCTTCAAAACAATGTAAACAATTCATTATGGTGCCCAGTTAAGATGGCAGTTCACAAAAAAACAGACTCCAAACTCTGGCATATTAGCAGACAAAATATTGTCTCATTCCTCCCAAGCTAAAATGGGCTAAGCTGGGTCATGATCCTGGAAAAGTAATTAATTTCACAGAGATTTTATCCAATGTTTGTATCTCTCTTTGTGGGTCTACTTGCAAGATTGGTGTATTAGAGCCCACATTTAATGTCAGTCTCAATGTTTTGCAAAGTACTGAGCAGCCCTGGGTTTGAGTCTGTTGTTGTTGATGGGCAGGTTACACCTAACTCATAAAAAGAGCTTTTCTGAGGCAATTTAAATCAAATCACTTTTTGTCACTTTCTTGTTACAGTTTTTTGTGCCTTGTTGTCCTTATAAAATTAAATTTTAGTCTCCTTGAGAATCACCAAATATTTCAGGCTTCTAAATACACAAACACAGAATCTGAATTTCATCTAACATTGATTTTCTGCATTTATAGTGTTGACTATAATGAGGTTTGAGATAAGTGAACAGACTTAGGTGTCAAAAGTATCAAAAATATGAAACTGTCCTTGCAGGAAGGGGGAGTGTGAAGAAATGAACAAGTTATTTCAAACAGAAAAAAAGTTTGAAAATATGAAGTGGGATAAAAAGAGGCACAAGAAAGGTTGTATTACTTATTAATGACAGGGCTTTACATAAAGCAATACTGCATAGTTTGGTAAAATATGCAAACAAAAATGAGCCAAGAATTTAGGGAAGTAGGGCCATGTAATCCCTGGATGTTTTGGTTAAATTTGTTGTAAAAATTTTTACCAAACACAGAGACTTGAAAAACACCAACCCACAGATGTACCTTAGGTACGTGGAACAATTTATTGCTCACATACACAGGAGAGAGTGGGGACAAGCTTGCTGTTAAGTGGAACACTGACAAGTTCATGGTGCAGTCAGCCAAGGAATATCTGCTGGGTAAGAGGCTGTCATCAGGGAAATGTCAGCTTCCATGGCACCTTGTAAGGATCTGACTTCCAGTCTTGCTGAGCTGTGGTCTTCATGCCCTTGGCTGCTTCTCTCAGCGATCTCATATCTGGTCCTGCCAGTGCTTTTGTTCTGAAAAAGCCTTAAACTCTGGCTAAATGGCAGTGGCACAGCGACCTCCTTGCATCGTTCACTGTTTCTGCTCTCCTCTCTTGGCTGCCAAGAGCCTATGGACTTTCCTGCCCACAAGAGTGCATTTCTGGCTTTTAGTAAACGGCCTTTGGTCATGGATGGCCACGCGTGTGTTACAGTCAGAAGTGTGACATTTCAGCCAACTCTAATCCAGTAGTTTCAGTGCTGAGAACAGCAGGATACGCCTGCAGAGCGCTAAGATAGAGCCTGTGTGTGTCTGTACTGCTTGTGCTGAAAGCAGACATGAATTTATGGGGGAAAAGGGAAGAAGGCTGTGAACTCTGCTAGCATTGCTTCATGGGGGACATGTTTGAGATCACAAACGTGGGCTAATTTGTCTCTACACCTTTTGAATGATGATCAACAGCCAGTTTGTTTTTCACTGAGCACACAGCGTAATTTCATCTGCCATGGCTGCGGACAATGAATTCCCATCATTGCTGGAGAGAGGAATGCAATGTGCAACAATTGCATAGTATTTGATTGGGTGTAAGAGCATCCCTGGTGCTTGTTGACTGATTCAAACCTGTGGGGGGTTAGATCAAAAAGTACAAAGAATAAAGAGCTATACAGAGCAACACAGTCACCCCAAATTTGGGCATGATCATGAAAAATCATCCCTTGCAGTTACTTGCTACTAGACATAAAGGTTTTAATCACATGTCACAGGTCTGAACATAATATTCTGCTCTGAGAAGGTGGCATTGTTTTTTTTAGCCTTCCTCACTTCCCTGTTCTTCATTAAAATTACAGATTTCTGACAAGTTTTGTGTTGGTGCACCCAAGTGATAAAGAAACAGCAATATTCTGATGAGTTTATGTATTTTAACTGTATGTGTAGTTACTTGTTCTTGTATTTGTGTACTAGCATGGACAGATGGGAGAAAGTGACTAGAATGCATCTTGTACTGATAGGAAAGATGGAGATGCACATATTCAGAAGTCAGGGGAAGACAGATTACTGCTGAGTGAAGAATGGCTGTATAAATATAAAGGCTTTGCCCTATATATTTTAGTAGTGTTCTCAACTTAAACAAAGCCTTAATTAAAATCTTAAATACAGCAGAATTTCCCAGCAAGTATGGGCAGAGGATCTGAAGTTCCAGGCCTGGCTTTGAAGCTGATGTCCTCTGTGGTTTCATTATGTCTGCTGAGCTCTGGGAGTTCCCCGTTGGCTCAGGGAGGTGATAATATGTGTGGACCTGTGAAAAGGTCATTTGTGACACATAGTTTAATTTGTAACTTTTAGCGCATCTCCCCCAAAAAAGGCAATGTGACCAGCTTTACAGGCATGTAATACTTGCAGCACGGTGTGCCTGAAACACAGTGCTGTTAAAGGGCTAAGATAAATAACCAATCTGTGACTTTATGCTTTGCTTTTCCAGGCTATTGAAAACTTTGCAATGACAGTAAAAACAACAGCACAGATGCTACAGACCTTTGGAACAGACTTAGCAGAGACCGAACTTCCCAACGATGTGCAGTGCACAGAGGAGCTTCTATCCTCACACACCGACCACCACAGCAAGCTGAAGGTGATTGTTGCCTCGTGATGGCTCCAGCAGTGCAATAGATGAGTTCTGTTCTAAACAAATTTTCTCCCATCACTCGGCAGTCCATTGTCTGGAAACCACTGAGGAGGACAGATACCGGGGTTCAGGAGGTCGATTTGATTCAGCTGTGGAAAAGGACATTTTACAGCTTCAGGAATGATAGAATGAGGAAGTGTCACTTCCACTGTGTGAGAGGGAGTAATGGGATCACATCTGGAATAGCATGGGCTCCTGATGAAGAGTTCATCAGAAAGGATGAGCTTACATTAGAGCAGAAACAGAGAACATCTGTGAGGATAGTCAGGAATAGACAGGATGATCTAACTAGATGATGACTTGTTTTGTTTAAAAAAAAGTTGGGGCTAGTTTAGCCTTGCAGAGTAAGGATCAGAAGTAAATATTACTGCTGTCAACAAATGCCTTAGGTTAAACACAAGATTAAAAATACTTCTTAAGCTATGTTAACACAAGAACAATTTTTATGGAAGAAGTGTACAGTGATGTCGGGATTCATCATCTGATAAGTAAATGTTTGAGCCTCATTGTCTTTTTTATTGCTCATCTTCCATGCTGGGAAGACACTTCTGTGAATGACTTCTTATAGCTGATGTACTATGGCTCAGCATGGCACAATGTTTTTGGAGGAAATTCCATTAAGAAGTGCAGTGTCTCAGCCCAGTCTTAAAGCTCACAGTCTACAGCATAAGTTCAGTTTGTGGTAGAATAATTTATTCTGCAAGTGGCCTGGTCAGATATGCAATCTGCTTAAAATTATTCCTTTTCTCAGAAACAGATCTACTATTCAAAGTTAAAAGATTCAGGACTCTGTATTTGCTAGAAAAACATATCACCTTTATTAAGCATTTATATTTTGTTTCAAGTATTTTGTACCTATGAAAGAATCCTCCTTTATCATTACTTTGTTGTCATCTAAGAGATGTGAGTGCTGTTAGAAGTACATACAATTTGGTTTTTGGCTTGTTTTTCCCCTCAGGATGAGCTGAAGCTAGCAGTGAAGCAGGGGGCCACCTTACTGACATGCATCCGGGAGCCAGTCACCCGAAGTGCCAACAGCAAACTCAGTCCAGATGAACTGGAAAATGTGGCCACAGTGGAAAGGTCAGTGGAGCTAGATTACCTTGTACAACTTGCTAATTTACACTTAAGAGATGCAAGTGCAATGTAAATAATTTAAATATGCCAGTTATAAATCACCACTGGTTCACCTAGTCAGGATTTATTGGACAGGTAAGTCCGAAGGGAATAGCTTAGAGGAAGTTACTTGATTAAACCGTCGAGGCAAGTTCAAACAAGTCCTGAATTTCTTGGTAATTTTTGGTCAGACCACTATCTGGCTGAAGATTTAATGTGGGACTTACTTTCCCCATAACATGTATGGCTTCCAAACTTCTGTGCCTGAATAGAAAGTGGCACCTGAATCTCAGTGTGATGAGAGGGTGGTGTGCTTGTGTTTGTGGAAATACTGGGGGAGGAACAGATGAAGATGATACCTGAAACATTCTGTATGTCACAGCTGCAGAGACAGAGAGAGAGAATCCCCTTTTCCTTCCTACAATGCTAATTATTGCCATAAAGCTCTTAGTCACCATGTAGAAGTTTCTGCTGTGCTGTGCCATGTGATGAGTGCAAAGAGAAATGCCATGCTAGGGTTTCAGCATGTCTGCATTCACTGGGAACAAAAGTGCTAAAAGTAAAGCTGACCTGATATTTTTCACTGAATATTTTAAAATCCTTTGAACAGTCACCCCAAAGGAATTTGTGAATTCATCTTGAATTCAACGACTAGCTTTGATTAAAAAGAAGTTTTTCAGGGACAGATTGAAAACAGAAACTTGTTTTTGAAATCAATAGGAGGGAGCTACTGGCATTTGCCCCAATTTGCACTCACTGATCCCTTATCTGCCAAGAGAATGCCCATCTATTGAAACACAGATATTCACAGAACACTTCCTTTTTGTTTTTTCTACTTGTTTAAAACTGTTCTGCTTTGTAATTAATGGATCATTAAGAATCTGTGAGGATGACTCACTAGCCTGGTGTCAGATATTTTACTGAAGATATGACACCTTGAGATTAATGTCTTTGCAAATAAATGTTTCATCATTTATACAAAATAAAACAATATCCATGGCAGTCATCATGAGCTTCTAATCTATTGTTTATAATGGACTGGGAAAAAATGATTCAGCCCTTGCCTATTTCTGATGGGTGAAGAAAATTGGCAAGTTGTAGAGTTCTGTTTTATCATTCCATAAAATAATAATTGTATCATATTCAATCTGCATCAGTTGGGGTTGAATTATCTTTGAAGCTTGGGTGGAAGCTAGGGAGTGACAGCTGCCCTTGGCTGCCAGCGCATGGAACAGCTCCGAGTCCCTCTTGCACGTCAGGAGGCAGGACTGTAACTGCCACAGTAGATCCATGCAGTTGTCACTCATCTGTCACATTCCTGCCTGTCCTACTGCAAATTTCATTCTCCTTTGTTTATGGGAGAGTTGACACAGAGCCCTCTTACATAAGTGTAGGGCTCCCCACCATCTCCCTGCTCTGCTTTCTGCCATCAATTACTGTAACTTAAAAGAAATTAACTGTAGGAAATAAGTACATTCTGTTCATTATAATTTCTTAACAGGTTGTTGGCTCAGTTGGATGAAACAGAAAAGGCTTTTGATCAATTTTGGACCAAGCATCATCTAAAACTAGAACAGTGCCTGCAGCTTCGACACTTTGAACACGATTTTAGAGAGGTATTTCTCTTTTCATGCTGTCTAGCCTCCTCTGGTAAATAAGGTCAAGTTCTACCCATACTTAGAGTATACTGGCAGCCCAAAAAGGAGGTTGGGAGAGATCTTAATTGTGAAATAGGAAATGCATATTCAAAAATTAAAGTCTTGACAACTTTCAGATGTCTTGCAACACTTGAATAAGGCACAGTGAGGAAAGTGCCAGACGGAGAGGTGAAAATACGGAACACCAACTTCTTGATAATTTTGCATTTATCAATTTTGCATTTAGTTGTGAAGTTATCAAACATAGATCCTTCTGTGATGGTAAATTGCCAATCCCATCAGAGTTAAGGGAATACAGTTTAGAAAGCTCAACTGTTAGCCCAGAGCCTGAGTAATACAGATTCTGGAGTAATATAAACTCTGAAGTCACAGATTGTCAAAACTTTGTGGGCCTAATTAGTGAGAAGCAGGGAGATTCTTTGAAAAATGGTTGTTGATTTATTCCTTGGCTTTTCCATTCTGGAACAAGCTGAAAGACAAAACTTGAGATGCAGACTCTTCTCAAAGGCGTAGGTGAATGCTTGTTGTAATTTTCATCAGTATCTTGTGATGGGGTTTTGGGTGGGTTTACTTTGTTTTGGTTTCATGTTTTTGTTGTTGCTGTTTTTTAGGTAAAACTGACATTGGATAACCTCATGGAAACACAAGCAGGTTTTGCTGACATTGGAGACAGTGTGGCTCGAGTTGAGAACCTCTTAAAGGAACAGAAATATCTGGAAGAGAAAGGACAGGTTTGCACTCAATTTAGTATTCTAGCCGCTATAGATATGGTATTCTAGACACTTCTTTGTCACTGTCCTTTTTTTTTGGTCGAGATTTACTCTCTCCTCATAAGTTATTGCTTTAAATTGCAAAACACAATTCCTAATTTCCAGAAGCCAGGGTTGTTCAGACACAGTAGTTCCATTTCATTACTTGGAGAGCTAGGGAAAAAAGTAGGGAAAAACCTTGTGTAATAAACTTCCCCAGTTATGTGAGAAAGAAGAAGTGCACTTCATAACCTCAGAGGGCAACCTGTTTCAGTGTTTGGTCAGCCTCACGACAGAAAAGCACTTCCTGATGTTCAGATGAAACCTCTCGAGTTTCATTGTACTCATCGACGTTGAAGTTGCCCTTCAATAAATATAAAGTGAGATGTATCAGCTATATCAATATTCCAAACCTTTACCCCCCATGCTACAGCAGGGGTTACAGAGATGGATTGTCCTTACTATGTGTGTCATTCTAACTATGGCTTTTTCTCATTAATTTCACAGGAACCTTTGGAGAAGGCCCAGGCTCTAGCTCTCCATGGAGAGCAACTCATCCAAAACAACCATTATGCAGTGGACTCCATTAGACCGAAGTGTGTTGAACTCAGGCGGATTTGTGATGACTTTACCAATGAGACCAAGAAAAAGTGTGATATTTTGGGAAAGTCTCTTGAGCTGCATAAGCAGTTAGATAAGGTGAGTGAACCTTCTCAGATAGCAGCTCTGGCAGGTTCTACTAATAATGAAGGATTTTATAAACTCAGGTAATTATGATGAAGATAAAAAGTTGTGTTTGGTTTTTCTCCATTTCATTCAGTAAATATTATGTATTTAGTAATTTTTTTTATACTAGTAAATGTTGTATAATATAAATATT
>WAAG01070287.1:7269-19326 GCA_013390105.1 Tichodroma muraria | reverse complement strand
AAAAAAGGCCCTCAAACCCAGCAGTGGCTGTCCCGCATCCCTTGACCTCGTGGCCGCAGCCGAGCCGAGCCGCGGCCGGGCGCGGTGTGCTGGAGACGCGCAGCTGAGAGGGGAGCGCCGTCCGAGATTCCTGCGGAGCTGGGAGGAGGTGGAGCTCGCTTCTCTCCGCTTTCTTTGAGCCGCACGATTGCTGAGCGAGCCCAGGGCTGAGGAGCCGGCGCGTAAAGGGGGCTGAACTTGGGCGCAGTTTGCCGGCCTCGTCCTGCTCCCCCGTCTCCCAGCACGGCAAGGAGAGAAGCTGGAGCATCCCTCCCCTTCTCCGGCCGCTTCCCTGGCATCCCCCTCTGGCTGGACACGCTGGCTGTCCTTCCTCCTCCTCCCCTTCCTCCAACTCCCGCCCCGCTAAAATACGCAAGCCCAGCGGCTTTAATACTGATTAAAGAGGAGGTTTTGAGGAAAGTCAGAAGCATGCGGGGAAGGAAACAGGTTGGACATGTAAAGGGAGAAAGAGCTCAAGAGTTTCACCAGTGAGCCATGAAATGACAAGTAACAGCTGCTGTACTGGAGGGAAGGAGAGTCGTCGTCGGGAGCTATGGATCCAAGGGTAACGGCGGGGGAGGGGGAGTTGGAAGTTAAAGTAATTACCCAGGCAAAGGAGAGAGCAAAAGGAGACACAGGCTGTTGCCTTGTGCTGCAATAGCTTGGAAAGAATCACCAGGAAAACTGGCAAACATTAGCAAAAGCCTTTGAGTGGTCGAGAGCCACTTCCCCTCTCCTTTTAGAATTAAGAGGCTGAGCACCCAAATTACTTAAAAACAAAACAAAGCAAAACAAAACAAAACTAAAACCCGTAGGACTTCCAAGAATTTGCATTTTCTATTCCCACAATTGCTTGCCCGGGAGGCTGAAAGGAAGAAACCATTTCACTTTTTCTTCCCCCCTCCTAGTTAGAATATAAATACAGAAATAAAGAGCTAAGGAGTTGCAGTAGAGGTGTAGGGGGTAATTGTGCATCGGGGTGTAGGTTAAAAGTGCCGATACTGCTGGAGAAAGAACACCCCTTTCATTTAGGAGTATTAAAATGACTGTGTTAGACGTTGAGAAGAACGTTGTGTTGTCCCGGTGACACGTGCTGCTGAACAATACCAAATCCAAGAAATGATTTTTTTCCTGCTCCCGTTTCACGACCACATATACAAACACAAAGCAGGGCAGAAGTTTCCCGGCTTGCCAACCCGAGGCTCAGGAGCCACCACTCCCATTGCGCGGGCCCTAATGCACAGCGAGGGGCCACACGCCCGCCCCCTGTCCCAGTTCCTCCCACAGCACGTGCGGACAAGGCTTCTCCACGAAGCTGGCCAGTGCCCAAGAGCAATGAAGCCAAGGGCATTTGCGGCAGCGAGCTCTCCTGTGGGAGCCTCTTTCCCCCCCACAGCCGCACTCCTTGCCGTGATGCCCTTGGAAGCTGCCCTTGGCCACTTGCCCTGCACAGGTTACCCAGGCAGAGTCTCCCTTTTCCTGCAGCTCCCGAGCTCCTTTGTTCCATGGCATTTGCGGCTTGACTACATCTCCCAGCAGGCTGCACTGGGGAAGCGGGGGGTGGGGTGCGAGAAAGGTTTTTCTACCCATTTTCCTTCCCCATTACATTCCTCCTCAGTGAGGTGAAAAAACCGTACTCAGTTTGCTGACACATCGTGTGCTTTGAGCAGACAAGAGATGCAAGGCTGCAAGAAATCAGTTAAATCCTGAAGTAGGAAAGATGTAGCCCTGAGCTTTGAAATCTTAATAAATATGTATTTAGGGGAGAATTTTTTCTTTTGTGTGCAGGATCGATGGCTGCCAGTCTCTCTGGATACACAACTTACAAAACTGTTTCTCCATCATGAACTAAAGCACATGCATGTCTTGCATAATGTTGTTTGCCACCATACAAATATTTCCTTTCTGGCCCCTGAAAAGCCTACAGATTGCTTTGCTGATCTTCTGCATCAGATGGCTTTATCCTTCTGGTACTGCATATATGCAGATCTGAGGTCTATGTAAATATGTATAAACAAAATGCATATTTTCTAACAGGTTTATTTTTAGTGCCCATGCTTTTATGCTAGGGATAAAGAAGTTTGTTTAATTGATACCATTGGTATAAAAGTGATTAACAGTAACAAAGGAAGCTGAAACCTTATCAGGACTTTTAGAATTAGAATTGCTGGTTGTAAGTGGTCTCCTTATAAACACTGTTCTCTTAGTTATTCTTTTGATTTCAGCAAAGCAATGCTTGTTTAAGTTAAGAGGTTTCTAAAGCATGCTGACAACAGTTTCTCTTCAAGAAGAGCTTGGAAGTGATGACTGTAATGAACTCTGGGAGCTGCGTGCCAAGCCTCTGCCCCTCAGAGAGATGGTTTTATTCACACACTGAGTGCTGCCCTGTCTGCATGTGGTTGGAAACCACATTTAAATGACTAAAGCAAGCTGAGGAGCAGACCTTGCACTAAACATGCAGGTTTGGGCATATACGTGAGTGCCTAGGTATTTCTGTATGCATGTAGACATAAATAGCATTATAAATACTGCTTATCCACTGTGTAACAGTTGTCTGTGTGATATCATGTCAATATACACAATTGTCTGTGTGATAAGAGACAAAATATAATGTCAATATATAGGATTGAATTTTAAGTTGTAAATTGGATTAACTTCTCTGGCTGATTTGGCAGAGCAAATTATTATTGTTCCACTGCAGACTTCATCACAATATTTGTCCTTGGTATCCTAGGATACTTTGCCATGATTATTTTATTTTAAAGATCTTTACATGTTTATATTAAAAAAAAAAAACAACACCTGGGATGTTGGTAGTATAACCATTCTGGAGAGAGTAGTTTTAAATCTGTAAGTTTTACATTAATTGTTTTCTGTTCCTGTCTGAATTGTAACAAAGGTAACAGTCCAAGCTCTTCCACACCATCATACCACCTTCATCTCCGAAGTCTGGGCTTCAACCTTTCTGAGAATTGCTAAAATCTGTTAAAAATCAGTGTTGTTTTCACTGAAATTAAAAATGATATCGAGGCGATAGTTTTGTATCAACTAAGTAGGTCTTAGATGATTGTTATATTTTTATTACACGTTGTATAACAGAGTTTTGAGCCAGATTTGTGACTTCGAGCCCCAGTCATAAGAAAGAGGTGCTAAGGAGGCACTGAGATTCAGATGGACCTCTTGGAGTCACATTTTCTTCTCAGATCCATTTTGTTCCTAAGAACAAGTGCCCATTTACTCCCAACATTTTGCTGTCTCCTTCCTTTTCCGAACACCTCCTGGTCCCTTCCACTGAGCAGTGGAGGGATGGTAGCAGGTTATATCAATCCTCACCTTTCCACCTGTTTCAGTGAAGAAGTTTCTGGTCTTCCTGTTTCCTTCCTGAATTCCATGCTCTGGTGTGTTATGTGTGTGTGCCTTGAGTTTGCTCAGATTTCTGTGACTGAGCTGTCATGTCACTCATAGTCTGGTCATCTAAACAAAGCTCTGCCAGGATGTTTGCTGGGATGGTGGCCCTTTACACTCCATTTTTTAATCCATCCAGGTGCTGGCATTAAATACACCCCTGCTCTTGGACAGGCTCAAGGGCTTCTCCAGCTCTGGCATAGGGACTATGGATTAGAGCCAGATAAAGGATATTTTTCAGCATTTCCTAGATGTTGAAGATCTGCCTGCGCATGGCAAGGGGATTGGACTAGATGACCTTGAAAAGTCCCTTCAAGACAAACCATTCTATGATTCTATGGATAGGCAGATGTTTAGTTGCCTTCAATGTATAAGCAGGAAGGAGGACACATTTTCTAAACCATTTGTTGAACTGAATGGATTCACATTTATAACACTTTGATTTCCCAAAGGAAAATGAGTGAGTGCAGAACCAAGTAGAAGTTGAGTTTCTCCACTGCAAGCTTTTATATCGCAATAATCAGTGAACTTGGTTTAAACAGTTTCTTTTGTGGCCTCCTGTCACACCTTTGCCAAATATCATTTTTCTGCAGTTCTTCTATATATCTGCAACCTGTCAAGACAACCATTCTGTATTTGTGCTCACTGACTTCCTCCCAAGATCAGTGAGAATATGGTACTTCTACAGTGTTGAAGTCTGGGTTCAAATGCAATTTTTTTCCTTAAAACATGTGGCTAGTGAAAATATTGCTCTTCTGGCCCTGTCCTTATTGAATTTCTCTCTAATTCTGCAAGCATTATATTTATTTTTTTTGGTCATTATATAGAATCATCACAGAATCCTGGAGTCGTTTGGGTTGGAAAGGATCTTAAAGCTCTTCTCATCCCATCCCCTGCCATGGGCAGAGACACTTTCTACTATCCCAGGTTGCTCCAATCCCTGTCCAACCTGCCCTTGGACACTTCCAGGGATGGGGCAGCCATAGCTTCTCCGGGCAACCTGTGCCAGGGCCTCACCACCCTCACAGGGAATATTTAAACTAACCCTCCTTTCTCTCAGTATTAAGCCAATTAAGGACAATTTTTCATTGTCCTGTCACTCCAGGCCCTTGTACATAGTGTCTCTCCATCTTTCTTGTTGGCTACAGAATCCTGTTTCAAAACTGATGGTATTTCATACTGTAAAAGAGATGCCCAAACCTGAAGCAGGATCTCTGGTTGCTATTCTGCTGATGATTACTGCTGGAGTCCAGTTAGTATTTTAGGTATAATGTTCGAACCAATAACTGAGGATATTTTACATCGGGTGCATACAAAAATGTTGTTAAAGGCAAATAGGTTTTGTCATTTCCAGTGGCATTTGAGCAAAGGGGTGTGGAATGCTTTCAGCAAAGTCGGTCATATTTCAGAGTCTAACATAAAAAAGTAAAGGAAAAAAGATAACCCAAAGCATTGTATCACTGGAATCATAATAGATTGACAAAAAATTAAGAAATGGAAGGAAAAGACCCATAGGCTCACTTCCAGTCCTGTGGAATCAAGGAAGGGAAAACTTGGATCTCAGTAAAATTTGTTAGCTTCTTTAACTTGGTTGCTGCGAAAGTGATCCTAAAGGGACTCATCACTGAGGGAAAGTGAGGACAGAAAGTTGCTGGACCAGCCCTTTTAATAAGATCACGTTTATTTTTGTGATATGTTTTTACAGTATATATTTGCAACTGGGAATTTGAAGGAAAACCTTTAGGAACAGAAGCCAGGCAGCACAGGAGACACCTTTCCAAGTCATGTTATTTAGGTCCAAGTTATTTTTAATTATTTTTCACCTTTAACTTTCGTAATCTTGTATTTCCCCAGCAATGCAAACCAGCCAAGGGTGAGATGAAGAAGCGTGAGGACCAGAGGACACAGTTGTTCCAACAGCAAACTCAGGATTGCTGAGCCAGGGCCCCCAAACGTCATGAGTCAGCCTGTTCCTGGCTAGTCATGAGACTGAATAAAAAAAAACATGAGCTGTTTTCAAAGCAAATCTGGGCTTCCTTTTGTTCGCCCTTGGATTCTGGTTTTGTCCTATGCCTGGGCTATATTTGCAAGTTTTTCCCCATAGATAAACGGACTAGAAGGGGATTTAAGTCCCAAGCAAAGGGCATTTGAAAGGCAAGTCGGATGCTAGTCTTGCAAGAATGGACCAGTGTGTAAAAAAGGTTTGTGCAGAGACATAAAGAGAGTAAAACAGGCATCACAGAACAGAGTAGGATGAATTGCTCAGCGTCCTTACACAACTCACCTAGTATTTAACTGGGGCAAGGACAGGGAGGATGATGTTTAACCCAGAAAAAGACATGGAAATCATTTGGGCTGGAAATTTAGTGTGGCATCACACACAGGAACCACAAGGACAGGAAGCATCAGGACATCAGCAGCCTTTTTGGCCAACTTGCCTGAGCTGTAGCTCGGAGATTCGCATCCATTTTCAGGCTGTGTGTCACTCAGCCTGCCTGTTCTGACCGAGGCACTGTGGCCATGGCTGGGGCACAGGGTCTCCCGTGGGAGACACCACTACACCTGGGAACTTTCTGTGTCACCTGGGGAAGGAGCACGAACATGATATTTGTATACCCAGTGTCCATCTCCCTCCTTTATTTTGACAGTCCTGGCAACTTTTGGAAAGCACTCAGAAGTCTTTTGCTGGTCCATCTTTTGGGAGAGAGTTCACCAGCCAAGTGAGAACATTTTAGTGCCTTACTGGAATGTTGGTGGTCAGCAGAGAAAGACTTGCTCACACAAGGGTTTAATCTATTTTTTCTGATGGCCTGTTGTATTTTTTCTTTGCACAACTTTCACTGCACTTAAGCTTAGTGCAGAGAGGATACTTAAGGAACCTCACTATGTTTGTTTAAAGAGGAGAAACACCTCTTCTGAGAATGCTGAGAAACACCCCTTCAGAATGTACTTTTTAATATTCTTTGGAGCTGTTCCCCATAATTACGTGTTAAGTAAGACACAACCAATAATTGCATTGAACATGGAGACTTTCTATCATAAGTATTTTATTTCATTTAATTTCATTTCATATTTCATTTTTTTAACCTCAGCTTGTACAGCTCCTAGCACAGTTGTCATACTGGGAGCCTATGTGTATGCTGCTGCAATAGCAGGAGATAATTAGTGCACCCTGCTCCAGAGAATGAGTGCATGGACTGCATGAACAATATTCTGTTGCTCAACACTTCTCATTTGACTTTTTCAGATCCCCTATTTTGAAGATGATATTCCCACAGCCTCACTCCGTGGTATTCTACAATGTTGCTTTCCAGTGATATTAACAAGAGCGGTATTGATCTGAATATATTCTCAGAGTGATCCTTGGAGCAAAATTTGTTGAACAAGTGTTATGTACAAATTCACCTCAATGCACAAAAGAAATTCAATTCTCCTCTTCAAAGCAGAGTGATAAAAGGATTCTGGGAACTGGATCAGCCTTGCAAGACAGTGAGGCTGGAAGTGAAGGACAACAGCAGCAACAACAAAATTGAAAAAGAGGATGGGGAGGAAGAGAGAAAAGAAATAAAATATCTAGGAGGTTTCTGTAATTAAAACCATATTAAATATCTGTGCTCTGCAAATGGTACAAATTGATATAGTTTCAAAAAGCCATTGCTGGGACTCCACTATGGGCGTTCAATATATTTTCTGCCCCAAGGCTTTGTTCAGCAGAAATGTTAAGCAGGAGTTCTGCGTGCAGGAGCCTGCTGAATACAGTGAAATGGGCTGCTTCATTCTTTTCATCCCATTCAGCAGAAATTTAACTGTCCTGTGAAAATATGTCTCAGTACTGCTGGGAACTTTTGCATAGAGCCAAAGAGAGGTGAAGGCTTCATTGTAATGTTCCTTTTGCTCCCTGCTGGGTCACTGTCTGTTCATTGCACTACAAAGCCCTGTTGCTTTCTGAGACAGGAATTAATTTAATATTTTCCTTTGGAGCAAAAATGGGCTTGGGTTAAATCCCACATGGGAGAACAAAACCTTGGGAACAGATGTGCACGAACTTTGTGTGAGAGCAAAATGTGGCATCAGGCAGCTGAGTCAATTGAGATGAAGCCAAGGTGACAGGTATCACTTCTTCTTCACTTGACCATAAGGAGATGTGACAGAGAACAGAAAGTTTGTGGCCTCTGCCAGAGCCAGGCTTGGTTTTTAGAGCAGTAGGACAAACACAGATTTCCTCCATGACAGATGACTTATTTGGTGGAGTGAAGACATCAGTGGCACAGGTACCTATTCTGTAACAGCGTGGTTGAATTGTGAATCAGGCTTGGGCTGATGGCTGCTTATTCTTTCCTACCTTTCCCCACTAAAAAAAGCTTAAAAATAGTATTTTACAAACTGCTAAAGAGATTCAAATTCATAACTCTTGTTTGAAAGAGGCTTCTAAATCTCCTTGGCAGCTTGGGAAAGCTTAGGCCTAGCATGAGACATTTTTTCTGTTACTGTGATTTTCAACCAGGTTTGTCTATCAATCTGCCCATGTTTTCCAGGTGCCAAAAGGAGGTGAAACTTTCAGAAATCATTCTGTAGAAACAGTTGGCTCATTACCTCCTGCCTGAAAAGGAGGTGAAGGCATGCTCTGGGAAGTGATGCTGGAAGGGATGGACTGTTCATTTCTGAGGAAGGAGTCAGATAAGGAGAAAACTTGCTATGAACTTCAGTATCCTTTATTATCAAGGACTGTGAAAGTGATACATGTGCATTAAACTTCTCACGAGTGGAAGTGCTTGTAAAATTGGCCTCTTTGTTCTCATCCAAACAGTGTCATGCAGAAACTAAAATACCTTCTGGAAACAAAAAAAGCTATGTTTATATTTTGCTGTAGAACACACATCTTTTCTCCAGCACTGCAGAGTAGTTTTGTTTGTAAAAGTCCCTTTAGAGGCTCTGAATGGTATCTCTCCACCACTCTAGGAGAAAGAAGGGGTGCAGTTTCTTCTGGAGGACCTCTGGAGTCCCACAAGTTCTAAAAGCAAGGATAATCTTTTCAGAAGACGATGAAAAATGTGTTTAATCACATGACATATGACATTTCATTCAAATTTTTTTTTGTTTTGTTTTGTTTAGCACTGACCAGAAATTTCTGTGCTTAAGCAAACCCACCTGCAGCAGTGCCAGCCATCCTACTCACCCCCCAATTCACTTTGCTTTTCCCAGCTAAACTGAGGCTGTTCCTTTTGCAGAGGAATAGATGGAAGGGAAGCCCACTAAGCTCTTGCAAGCAGGATGATTCTTTACCAGCGTAATCCTCAAGTAAATTGCATAAAGCTGTCAACATTTTCCTAGGTGGCTGCATAATGTTATCACATAAATGTATTTGTCAGATTAATGTATTTTACACAACTTCCCTAGAAAACAATATTCGCAGCATAAATAAATGAAAAACAATGCACTTCATTATGGGTTATAATTTATAAATTATAATGAGATATAATTATAAGAATAATTTATAATTAAGAGAACTATATTCTAATATTTATTTATTATTGTATAAATTATATTAATTAAGAATAATTTATAGCTAATAAGAATAAGATAATGTATATTTATATTAAAATTTGTGGCCCATCATAGTAGCATTGAAGATGTATAAACAGATTTTTGAGTGGTGGGCAGGTTAAACAAATTCCTAAACTCTTCCTGTTGACATCACAGTGCTGTGGGGAGAATGACAAGATAATCCTCACCCCTTGCAGTTAAGGTCAAATTGTCTACTTCATGAACTCATACACATCGTTGCAGGAAGTCAGGTTTACAGGAATCACTAGTTTTGATCTGGTCAGCAAGTAACTATTTTATAATGGTACGAAAAAGGCTCTTTGCTCTACCAATGGAAAATGCATTAAAACAAATCAACCTGCCTAATGTCAATAAATTAACTACTAACACATAAAGAAATCATACTTTGCTAGTTTAATCAGTTTTAGTCGATGTCTGAACTCACAGAAGCTTTGCTCTGCTATAACCAGAGGTTACAAAGGTAACCTTCACAATTTACAAAATTAATTGGCAAAGCCCTGCTTTTGTTGTGTATAACACCACAAAATACCTTTGTACAGAACACATGAGAAGTAACAGTGCTTTGATATTGAAAGAGTTTCATACTTATGGGTATCTGCAGGATTGACTGATTTGTCTTTACAAATGTGAGTAGAATTTAGATTTTAAAAGTCCCCCATCAGCTAAGCCATTTTAGTGTTTGACAATTAAAAAATCCCTCTGATATTTTAAATCCAGACATCAAGTGCACTATAGAAAATAAACTGACCTAGATCTTGAGAGAAAGGATGAAACTTCCTGCTTTCACATGTTCAAGCTGTGTGCCAGCACAAACAAATGCTGCAAGTGTAATCCATTACCTTAACAAATCTTACTACTGCAAATAAGGCTCTTCCAAAATAATTTATTTCATTGTAAGATTAATATTAGACTTTACTCCTAACTTTGGCAGGCTAAGAATATTTCAACACGAATCTTCAAACTATTTTAGAGTAAGAACTTGTGCTATGCTTGAACGGAATATGTCTGAGTAGTTTAATAGAAATTGGGTGCATTGTTTTGGACTCACAACACATTATATCTCAAACCAGTTTTAATTAGAGTATAGTTGATATAAGTTGGTTTTGGTACATACTGGTGTCTTTAAATAGTTTTGAGATGAACTTAGTTATTAAAATTGCTATCCAAGCGAAACTGCAGCACAGTGGCGTTTTAAATACTGACTAATGATTTAGGCTGAGTTTCAGCTTTGTGTTTTAGTGCAGATTGAATAAAATATCAGTGTTCAATCAGTGCAGGAGTGGGAATATATATACACCCAAGTGCTGGTCCCTAGCACTCCATCAGCTAACTCCTTACTAACAGGTGCCCTAAATTTTGACTGTCATCAATAAAATTATTCTGAGCATTGTTTTTGGCTTCCAATCCTACTCCAGCCATGCATCAAGACAACAGTTATTCTAACTGCACAGCTCCCATTACTGCATGGAAAATACTGCAGCTGCATGGTGAAACACTGACTTCATACACATTCATGCTGCTGGTTTGAATCTGTTTTTAAAAAGTTGGCAGCTGGCTTGATGCTGCATCAGGTGGGGTCTGTCCGTAGGACCTGGAGCCTTGTCACAGGTTCATGGAAGAGAAGTGACATCAGGGTGATGTGTTTCTGCCCACACCTGGTCTGGAGCACATCTGTGGTGCAGGGTGACCTGGTGGCACTCGGATCCCTTAACAACGGCTGCCACCACGACCTGGCTTGGCTGAACTGGAGCCAGCCCTTCATGCCAGCTCAAAGTATCGCTGCTGTTATTTATTAACTAAATCGGCTCAGAGGATCCGCGTCGCCATCCCTCGGCAGCAGGTTCATTTGAGCGGGTCCCATGTCCAAGTGTCCCGCACTCCCATCCCTTCCCCCCTGAGCTACTACCACCCCGTGTGTGCTCTCCCTTAGCTGCACATCTGAAAGCATCTCATCCGCCAGAAGACTTTACCTCCCCTAGTTAGATGTTGCTTTTTAACGCGTCTCAGGTTTGACATCCCGCTTTGGGGTGCGAGGACACCGGCAGTGGGGCACAGCAGCTCGTCCCGGTGCGGAGCAGGTAGGCGGGCGGAGAGAGGGACCGCGTACCCGGGGTGCGCTGCCCCGGGACCCCCCCAGACCTTCCAGTGCCTGGATCTCTGCCTCCAGCAGGCGACACACCCGGGATGCTCCGGATGGCCGAGCCCGGGCGGCCGGGGGTTCCCGGGGGCGAGCACGGCCCCTCCCGGGCTGGGGGAGGCACTGGCGGGACGGGGCGGGGTGCGGCTGCCCCGGCCGCTCCCCCCGTGCCGGGGACACGGAGCGGCTGGAGCGGGGAACGTGCGGCAAGCTGAGCGGGAGCGCCCGGAGCAGAGGGCGGGGGCCAACTGGCCGGGGCTCCCTCCCTCACCCCAGGGCACTCCCCAGTGGACACGCTCGGGGCGGGCAGGAAAGGGAAAGGAAAGGAAGCCGAATCCCCTGTCCCTGTTCCCGTCCTTTCCTCTGTCCTTTCCCCCTGTCCCTTTCCTGTCCCCTGTCCCTATCCTTATCTCTGTACCAGCGCCTGCCTGTCCCTACCCATATCCCTATTTCTGTACCTGTCCCTATCCCGATCCCTGTATTTTTCCCTGTCCCTACCCCTGTCCGTATCCCCTATCCCTATCCCTCTCTGTATCTCCTGTCCCTGTTCCTATTCCTGGCCTTGTCTCCTATCCCTCTCCCTCTCAACTATCCCTGTCCCTGTCCTTGTCTCTATCCTCTTCCCCTCTCTCTCTCCCCTTCTCCCTATCCTTATCCCTCTCTCCTATCCCTGTCCCTCTCTCCTGTCCCTATCCTGCTCTCCTGTCCCTATCCGCATCCCTCTCCCCATCCCTATCCCGCTCTCCTGTCCCTATCCCTATCCCCGTCCCTATCCCGCTCTCCTGTCTCTCTCTCCCAACCCTGTCCCTCTCTTATCCTGTCCCTCTCTCCCAACTCTCTCTCCCACCCCTCTCTCCTGTCCCTGTCCCTCCCTCCCGTCCCTCTCTCCCAACCCCATCCCCGTCCCTATC
>WAAG01070284.1:0-27423 GCA_013390105.1 Tichodroma muraria | reverse complement strand
GAAACAGGTCTCTGAGAGTGGTTGTATCCATTGAGATTCAGAGGGCCAGGGGGCAGCTGCTGAAGTCAAGTATCATGTCTGCTTGGGCTCACATCTATGGGTGTTTTTCCATCCAGGGACCATTTCCTCTCTGCAAAAGATGTCCTACATATCATATTTATGAATGTGTATAAACACAATATGTGTATCAGTAGAGGGAGAGAGAGAGATAAATATGTGCATATGTGTGCGCGTGTATATATATGTAAATATATGTATGTATTATACACACAAAACTTAAGTATACATTAACCAAGATAAGCTGTGTTTGCCAGTGCTTTAATCTCAGTGGGGGACTGTTATTGCTGGAGTCAGACTCTTGAGCACCAGCTGAGGATAGGAAACGAGATTCTGGCATGCAGGGTGTGGGAGGAATCTCTCTTTGTCTATTCCCCCTTATTTTGTTTGAGTACATACACAAATAACATTCACATGTGGCCACGAGTGATGTAATGCATGCGACTGACTCCAAAAGAAGTTTCTCTTGTGAGCGTAGCCCCTTCAGAGCATGTATCACTTTATACTGCTCTTAAATAATATTTTGCCATGCCACAAGGTAATATGAATCATTTCAGAAAGCATTTTTTTCCTGCAAGAAGTTGGAAATCTATTTGTATCTTTATCATCCTATTAGTTTATATATATAGATGAAGCTACATCTGTCTGTATGTGGCTGTGCACGTGCATATAGACAGAGAGGTGTGAGACAAATTTCTTCTGACTTGCCAGATTTTTGCGTTTTAATCAGTTTTCATTGCCTTTCCCTTTTACTTAGAATACCAGAAGTCTGTGGCACATTGATGCTGCTGTCTGGATCTTGATCATCAGGTTAATTCTGTGATTTCCTGTCTCAGGAGTCTGTGGCTGCAGGGCACAGAAAGCACTGTAAAGCCTGTTTTCTTGCAAACATGTTTGTGCTCCAGCACAAAACACGGCACAGACCCATTTCCAGTTGTTGAAATACTACAAAGGCAAAATTTGCCTAAATTGTTAGTGTACTGTGTAGGAAACAGAATAATAGAAAATTTGCAAATTTCTTCAAGCCTTAGGGGAAATATGAAGCTGGTGTTTGGAAAGCAATCACAAAACTGAAGCATCTATTATTAAAAAATAAATAAATAAATACAAATAAAGTCACATAAGTCTCACAGAGAGTCTCTGGGAGAAGAAGTATGTATGAAGTGCATACATACTTCTGTATGAAGTGCAACTGTACTGAAGAAAACAGTTACATCAGTGTGAAATGGGGTATGTGAAATCAGATTCAGAGCCAGCATGAAAACCTTCTTAGCAGGGCTGTTTTCACACACATGGAAGGTATTAGCAGAATCCCTCCCCAGATAGCACAGATAGTGTCAGGAAAAAAACTGGCTTTTCTGGATCAAATATAGATTGCCAGGGCTTAAATTGCATGATAATGAGCCTGTATTACTGCTATTTATTTTAAGTACTGGCAACATATTTGGCACCATACAAGGCAAAAATAAATAATGTCATCATCCTAAAGAACCTGTGGTGTGAAAGCAGACAAAGGTAACGTGACATATGAAGGAGCATACAGGAGGTGTTGTGGTCAAATGTAAATTATTTTCCTTAAGGGTCAAATGACAGTCTGTGGGCATAAATTCTCTATGGCCCCAGAAAAGCTTAATCTCCCAATAATTTAATTCTATAATGCATTCTAATTGGTTTGAAAATTGAAATTCAGTACTTCCACTCAAACACTACCTCCACTCCACCCTCAATATTTGAAAGGGGCTAGATGTCAAAAGCAACCTTAAAAGACCCTGCCTCAGACTGATCAACCTAAGGAAAAAATCCAACTCACTCTTTTAATTTCTTTCCTATGACTTTAAACAAGTCAAATAACAGGTTTCCATTACCTCTAATTTCCAATTAATTTAGTAATTATAAAGAGTACTGGAAACTGTAAAACCCCAAGGTTCCTCATGACATTTTGCAGGTAGAAAGCAACTTATGCTTGGATTTTCCTCCTTTTCCTTTGCAATGTACCCTTTCTAATTGCTGCAGGTAGAGCTGGTCTTTAACACACAACCAGTCTTATTATTTCTATTTGGATCGCAATTTAAAAATGAAAGCTAGCTTTATGGGGCCCTGTGAACTTCTCTGTCTGGTGAACCCTGTCGTTGTCTGCAATGGGCATGGGAAGAGGTCTTCAACACTCAATACATTGTTTTCTCATTTCCTTAGAAGTGTGTCTCATGTAGCAGGCAGGGTGTACCTGTTACGAGAGCAGAGAGACAGTTGTTCGAAAGGAAGGGACGGTGGCAGGAGAAGGTCTGTGAAGCACTGCCTGTTGGTGTGCTGCTCTGGAAGATGGGGTGCATGGATGGTGCCTGTACCTCCTTGGGCTTGGCTGGGAGCCACATCCAGCAGGCTGTTCCCAAGAATCACACCCTGGTGTCAATTGTCTGCATAAAAAGGATAGTTGTGGGCAAGAGCTGGGCCTTTGTACTATTTTGTTGATTTAGCTTTCTACCCTGCGTAGGAATGTTCTCCATCCAGAGAAAATAAATCCTGTCTCTTGGCTAGAATATGGTTTTTTGATTGACTGAGTGGCATCCTGACTCATTTGTGATTAGGGGAGGGTGTAGGTTGGAAGAGGATTTATTGAAAAGTTGTATTATCTTAAAATGGATCTGTACAAATAAGTATTTGAGCAATGACTCTGCCTTTGTGCAGAGTATCAGCCTACAAACAAGTTTCAAATGGGTCTTTATAAAAGTCACTCCAATATTTTCAGAGTGATGGGACAGGCAGCATATTTGTTGAATCTGAACAGCATTAGATGAGATTATCTTAACATTCAAGGACAGAAAGTCACCTGATAGGGTGGGAGGAAAGGCTCAGAGTTCAAAGTGATCTTGACTATTGGAGAAATAGTCTGACATGAACAGGGTATGACTCAATGAGAACACATGCAGAATACTGCACTTAAGGAGCAGATTCCAAGTCTGCTATATGGGATGAAAAACAAGAGGCATAAAGCCATTTTCTAGATAGTAGTTTAGAGAGATCATAAGGGATCACCATCTAAAGCCTGTCAGTGTTGTCAGTATTGTGGAAAAGCAGGTATCCTACTGAAACTGATGAACAGGAACACTGTGTCTGAAACATGAAGCGTTTCTTTTAACTCAATGCTGGCAAGGCCCAGGATGGTGTCTGGTTTTGCAACAACAGGATGGTGTCTGGTTTTGCACACCACACTCCAGAAGGGTGAAGGTTTTGACTCAGGGAAAAGCAACAAAACCAATTGAAAGTTTAGAAAACAGGTTTTAAAGAAAGATGTGGTTAGTGATATGTTTAGTAGAGAGAGGAAGCATGGTAAGTCTTTCAACAGGTAGAGGGATGCTACAGGGGAGAAGGGAGTGGCCGATTCTCTGTATTGATTGGATAGGACAAAAAAGTAAAAGCCTAAATTGCAAAAATAAGGTATAAATTAGATATGAAAAAAATGCTGCCCACCACAAGGTTGACTGGGAAGCTAAGGGAACTAAACCCAGTTCTCCCACGTCTTCTAATATATGTTGTAACAGTTGCACAAAATCTGGCTGTCATATCTCTTGTGGCCGCAGCACCTGCTATGTGCTGGTTTTGAGTTGGGCGGTGTGTGCCCACAGTGTGTATGAGCCATGGGGCATAAGGGTCCTTGTGTTTAGGCATTTACCTGTCCTGAAATGGAGTTTCATTGTGGATTGGGTGTGTTCCAGCCCACAGAATTGCAACTGGGCTCGTACACATCCGCAGTGGCTCAGATTAATTTAGAACTCTGAAAAACAGACATCTTGAATCACTGCTTAAGGTATTACTGCCTACAACAAACAGTCTGAATCTTGTCTTCAACAGAGACAGCAAAGTACCCAAACAGTGAGGTATTCACAAAGCTGTACTGTTACTTAATGATCTTAGGCCTCTGAATTTCCTGGGAGAGGCCATCAGAAAATGAGGTACTAATAAATAGGCAGTCTGCAAGACAGAGTCATAGGTAATAATGCATTTGTATACAAACTGTTAACTTTGCACTTCTTTTCATATATTGGGAAGATTTGGATCAACAACTCTTGCTTTTTGAAGTTGTTTGTGTTACCATAGTTATTTTTTTAAACATATTCTCGATTGATACTAAGTTACTGAGATATCACTAGAACTTTAGAGGAAATAGATTTATAACTAAAACAAGAAAAAGTAATCTAGTTTGGAAAACAAAAATGTGTTCCCAAAATATGACAAACTCTAGGCCAGTTAAGGTGAACTATTTCCACCCATTCTCCCCACCCTTTTTTTTTCCTTAAGAGAGATAGAATATGAATTAAGAAGCACAAAGCTCTTAGACACTTTAGATTAAAGCTAAAACATAGTAATGATAGCTTGATGATTGAATGACATCTGCCAAACTTCCTCAGGGACTTCAATAATATGAGGGTAATAGATCATTAGAAGTGTTGAACACTGTGTCTGACATGTTTAAATTTATGTATCACATTCCTCCAAAGTAATAACTAGTAATGGGTTAAAAGCTTTGGAGGGATGTGAGATATACATGCAAAATCACAGAATGGGTGATAGTCTGAACTGGTGGTACCAGTTAAGTAACCCAAGATTGCCTGCTTAGTATATTTTAAATATGTTAAAAGGGAACTTAATTACAGCAACCTTAACAATGTTTCCTTTGCAATTCCTTTCTAGAATGCAAAAGTGGTTTAGATGAATGTATTTCGTTCGACTACTGACAAGGGTTAGAATCTATTATTCATAACCACTGCTCAGCTTAGTTGATGAACTAAGTCGCTATGCATGAACTACTTTAAATCCATCAGTTTGAGTCATGTCTTTAGATCTGTACTGTCAAAAATTGTATAATGGCTTGGTTGGTTTATATCAGGTGAAAGAAAATCAATAGTCTTGGCACTAGTGCCAAGAATGTTACAATTCATCCTCTGATTGAGTCCTTTGAAGAAAAAGACACCTCAAAGTAAAATACAACTTTGTTTCCAGTAAGGTGACCACCTTGCCTTTAGGTGTGGCAGATCTCTGCAGAAGGAGTGCTCTGCTCTTGGGGAACCACTAGTTAAAAAGAAATATCCCTTGTTCGAAACACAGAAGAGAAGCTCTTGCAGTTTTCCCTCGCTAAACTGGGAAAACCAACTATGAAGTTACGAGTACCTTGTGGAGCAAGGACTAAAATAAGCCAGATAGCAGGGATCTGCAAAGTAACGCAGCTGACATGTATGTCATAGTTTTTGGAAAGGTAGATAAAAGAATATCTGTGCTGGACTGTTGATGTTTTTGACAAACTGTTTTAAAATGTAGTTCATACTTGACACAGTGGGTGATGGATTTGAAATATGAGCACTACAGCCAAAAAAAGTCAAATAATTGCAATAATTTGCACTAAGGTGAGGCCACTCAAGTGCACTGTCCTTGCCCTTGCATTGTATTGTCATGTACTGCTAATATAACAATGGACGATTGCCCCAAAGTATCACAGAGCTGATCCAAGGATCTGGCTGTAGTTTTGGTAGACTGATGATCAGTGAAACCTGATCTGGTCTTTCCAGAAGAATCCTTTACCTCTCCTCCCCAAACTTATTAAATCCCCTCTGTCCTTCTTGTGACAGAGACCACGCTGCACTCTCTGGATCACTGTCAAGGGCTGTTGTATGACGTGCCTCAGCCACAGTCATGGCTCTGCCATACTGGGAGGAAACAGCAGTAGGCCAGACTGCCTGTCCTGTGTTGTGGGTTCTTCCTGGGAATGCCACTTGCTTTGGACTCTTGGCTCACCAGAAAAGCCTTTGTGAATCCCAGAATTTCTACTCTCCATGAAGTAGAAGGGTGGATATTACCTAGGCTTAAGCTCATATTTCATATGAAGTATGTGGCATGAACCCTCCTCAGGCTACTTTTTGGCCACGGAGCTACGCAGTAATAACAGATGATGCTGTGCATTGCTCTAACAAATGTAGCAGAACTTTGAATTTTTTCTTTGTCAGACTGCTTTCATAGTGTAGTGTAATGTAACTTCTCTTTATTTAATATCTAAAAGTCATAAAGTATATGTGACATAGCTTATTTTTTACTGTAACTTTGATCAGTGACAGCAGTCATTATACTGGAAAATAATACTGAGAGACAGAGGATAGAAAGAGAAATAATGATGGTTTTGAGAAAATAAGGATTTCAGGAGTAATACAGACATAGTTGCTACAGCTCATAGTTGAAATATGGTGATTCGCTTCCGTGTGATCAGCTTTGAGACCCAGAGATTAACTAAAGTTGGGCAGCTCACTGTTTATTTGAATGGTATTTTCATTTTAAAAGGACTCTTAAGACATGTGCATTCTTATTAAAGCCCTTTTTTCTTTTCTCTTTCTTCTTTTTTCTCTTTCTTCCTTCTTTCCTCCTTTTTCCTTTTTCTCTTTTTTCTTCCTGTTTTCTTTTTTTTCCCTCCTCTTCCTTATTCACATGACTTCACGACAGAGCTCAGTGATGGCCTGGCTCTCCTTCCTTGTCCTCCCCCTGGTCTCCGTGCTCTGGGAGCCGTGCACACCGCTGGCAGCAGCCGCCACCCGAGTGTGTAATTGCGGCCTCGGAGCAGGGAGCGGCAGGCGGCTGCATACCGTGGGGGAGCTGCCTGGCAAGAGGCCTCCTCCTGCTCCGCTCCGACGTGTCAGGACAGCAGCTTGAAATGCTTTGTGAAAATACAAAGTGAAATGAAAAGCTTCCCCTACTGCTACCCAGAGGCTGCGGGAGAGGTGTCTCCAGAAGGCGACACCAGGAGTTACTCCGGTGCTGTTCAAAAGTTCAAGGGACGCAGGCGCGCTCCATTCCCATATTCCAGAGGTCCGCATCATAAAATGAAGGAAAAATAATATCTCAGTAGGTTTTCTACCACACTGAAAGTCAACAAGGAAGTTAGGGATGCCAAGTTGAAGAAGGAAGAAGGATTTTCTTGTTCCTGAATGTTTTGTCCAAAATCCTATTGCTGTATGACAGCAGCCAAAGGCTTACTGTAAAGGTGAATGAAAGCCTGTAAAGCAGTGGAACAAGAATTCGTGAGACAACATTTTTAACATAGATAATCATTGTTCCAACAGAGACTGAGTTAGCCATGACATGAGCTGAACATCTCCAGAGACAATCATGGAATTGTTGAATTCTCTTTTCTTTCCTTCACATAAGAAAGTCACCAAAGTCAACAATACCTCATTGCACAAAAAAAAAAAAAAAAAAAAAAAAAAAAAAAAAAAAAGAGAGAGCTGAATTTAGCATCTGTTGTAAAAACAGAAAAATGAAAATATGAGTTCCATATTCTGATATAGCAGTGGCTTTCTTCTTAGAGTGTAAAGTTCTTATTTTACTCCTTTTTTTAAATCTAGTTTTTATTTAATAAATACCATAAGTTAGTTACCAGGATACACATTTCTTTTTTGCCTTCCTTCTTTTAAATTGAAAATACAGCTATTATATATTTCCCTGATATTTTCCCTTTCACTCCTTCTGAGCTGAGAGGTAGAAAGTCATTCCCATCCTTGGGTTCAAAAAGCAATGTATGAAATCACTGGATGGAAGAGTAGGTGTTTACATTCTCAAACGAAAGGGGGTATTTTCAATGATATTCATTAGTTCAGCTCTGATTAAAATTACTGAGATTATGTTTAATGTTTATTAAATGAGAGTAGAGTTATTTAAAAGTGTAATTCTTTTGCAAATCTCTGTTACAGAGCGTACCTGCTGATTTAAAGGCATCCTGCTGAAGGTTTGCATTTCTAAACCTCATATGATTTTGAGGCATGACTAGTGAGATGTCAGATGAATGAAAATTTTCCCTTAGTTTGATGGCTGGCAAGAGACAGGATTCTATCTGCATATCTTATGACTAATGAGAAGTTGTGTATTTTCTTTCAGCCAACTCTCTGGAAAGTCCATGGATAAGAAGAACTTTTCACAGCATTAAAAGAAGTGCTGTGTAAAAATTTAGTCAGCATCCTCTTTTGTAGGCAATACATGAGATTATAAATAAAATGAAAATGTTGACTTGAAATGAAGCTATGAAAGAGGTTAGATGTTTTCTCTAGAAGGAGGACAAGTATTGTGCTTTTAGCCTCATTTATGTATTCTTCATATGCCACAAAATATTGCAGTCATGTCTGCTTTCTTTTGAGGTTTGGAAATATTTAGTCATAACAGCAGTTGTGGCTTGCTTGAGAATCTTGCTGAGAATCTGTCTACTGTGTGTTTTACTTCTCTGTCTCATTAAACACAGGACAGTCCATTGTAGCATAAACTGTTGGATCAGTTTTGGTAATGGATTTGCAGTTTCTCACTTTGAGGAGAAATTATTGTATCACCATTTTGACATTGGTGATTTAGGGATCTGTTTGGTGTTGTAAAGCCTGAAAAAAATCCCAGAGGTATATTGAAGGCAGGGAGCTGTTCACACATACATGCCAAAACTGGGGAAGTTGTATCAGTAGGTCTTACCTGTGTAAATTAAGAGATGTGTGTTCTTCCAGTTTCCAACTCTGAGACACACCATAAAGGCATGCCGTAAAACTATGAAAGTGCCTTTTTCCATCTCCTGTGTAGCTTTGTGAATACTCTCTTACTTCCCAGCTCCAAAGTGATTGCTTCAGGAGGTCTTATCCAGAGAGATCTCTCTCTTATTTCCTCTGCTCTGGCCTTTTTATGTGTCAGAAAAAGAAGCTGCTAAACACTACACACTCGAAACTGTGTGTGCATAGAGAGAGGAGGAACAGCTTCTTCTCACTTACCTACTTAAATGCCCCTTAACTGAAACTGCAAGGGCTCAAAAAAGCTTTGGTCTGGTCGCCTTCACAAGGATGAATTTCATCCACACAGATTTCTAGCAGTTCAGGAGTTAAATTCTGTGCTTTTCCAGAGAGTAGAATTTCCTCCTCCCTCATGTCTAATTGAAGGGTACATATCTACAATCTACTTTGAACAGATTTTGCATTTGCTGCGCCCAGTGTAATATGTCAGATTAAAGCCTAATTGATATTAATTGTCAGTTTGACAGCTATTTACGTAATACACCTGTGATTTGTCCATGCTGCAACATCAAAGAACAATGTAGTCCATTGTCAATCTTGTAATTTTTTCTTTTCCCTTCCTGAAGACCAGATCATTGTTCAAGAGTAAATATGAAGTATCTTTCAGGAGGTTTGCATTGGCATGTTTCCTCCCCACTTGTGATTTGACTAACAATAGAACAGATCTATGATGATTTTGTAGTATCAATTCCAAAATGATCAGGTATCACTTTGAAGTGCGTGTTTTCTGATCAGCAAGTTCCAAATTCTCATCATCCTGCTATGAAATGGTCCTCTTACATTTTGTAGCATGTAGGTTCTGATTCATCTTTGCATTATGCTCTTCAGTTTTATCTTGATGTAAGTCCCATTGACTTAATTACACTGGCATAAAGATGGAATGGGGAAATGGTGAACCACGCCCACTAACAAGTCCATCGTGAAAATATGGGAGTTGTTCTTTTGTCTTCAGGGAGGTTTTGTCAGATTGGGGTGTCTCTTCTAGACAGACTCTTTGCTATTTTTAGCAACTTGCAAGGAAACTGAAGTGTATTCACCGAATCATACCACAGTGCAAAAATCTATATCTATATCTATCAGAAGGCTGTAACTAGAAATGGGAAATTACAAAGTAGGAACTTGATGTCTTTGACAAGGCAGGGCATGGTGATTCAATCAAAGGCAGTATTGAATATAATTCTGATGTTATGTTTATTTTTAGCCAGTATGAAGCCTATGCAGTGTACAGTTATCTAAAGAAGAGATGAGGAAGAGACAAAATAAGTCAGGATGGTAACTTAGGGCCACACTGAAATACAATGGAGAAAATCAAAAAAATAAATGTTATTTACACATCAAAGTGCTAGGGTAAGCTACAGTCCCTATACTACAAAGGACATGGGATCTTGAGGCTTCAGAAAGATTTGGATTATGGTGTTCATGAAACAAGGGCTGCAGCATGAATTCAGACAGAAAGTGCAGAAGAGAATATGAGTTTCCCTCACCAGCCCTGGCATCTCTGAGGGCTGTTTGGACTGGTTGTTTTCTCTGAGACATGTAACATGATTCTCCAAACCCCAAGTTATGTTTAGCAGGCAGGATTTAACTTTTAACTGGCATGATTTCAGTTATATCAACAAAAGATCTCGGTCTCCTGCCACAAACAAACAACTCTAAATTAACTGGCCTGAATAATTGAACAAGGAGTTGTTTGTTTGTTTACTTCAATTACTGTTTGTGGTCGCAGTGGGTGGAAATGAAATCTTGCCACTGCTTTCTAACATCTGTCAGATTTGGAGTTTTGTTCCTCTCTGTACCTTTGTATTGCTTTCAATTCTTCATGATATTTTTCCACTACTACTTGCATCTCCCTTTATTTTTCATTCCTGAGATTCTGATATATTTCACTGGGCGTTGTAGTACTCTTGATCCAAGAACACTATTGCCTTTTCAAATCTGGGAAACCAGAGGGTTTTTTCCCTAGTACTTCCTTTATCTATTAATTCTTTTTCTGTTTTTGAATCCTCTATATTTCTCTGAATGATTTTTTTCAGGCAATGTCTCCATTTTAACATGTTCCAGTCTCCTGAACTCTGTAACATAGTTGGCATAGTTTTGTTTCTTAAGATTTCCTTTTTTAAAAGTCCCCTGCTTTTCTCAATGCACTGCATGTACATGCATTGCATGTACAGTTGTAACTACAACTGTCTTTTATTTTAAATATCATTGTCACCATTCAAAAACTATGATATAAAATGTCATAAAAACCTGGGTTTTCTTCAGTTTATCTTGCCTTGCAACTATTCCAGGGTTTGTTGTTAGCTCCCATTAAGTATTTGTTCTTTCGCTTTGCCCTCTCACTTTGCACAATCTAGTAATCCCTTTGCTTTATATTCTTAATTCCTGTACTATTTCTGTGAGCACTCCAGCCTACTCTGCTCCATGCTCCTGTGCCTGTGTTACTCTACAAGTTCAATAAGCCATTCCCTATTCCGCTTGTTGTTGAACCGATGGAAACACAGTCTTTCCACCCTCTTCCTCATTCCCAAGTAATTCCCTGTGTAAATGCAGCCCTAGTTTACACAGGTAGCAATTCAGAGCCTCTGTTCCACTTTCCATTCTTAATTTGGTTTCTGTGACCTAGTATTTGCCCCATGCTCAGCCATCACCTCACAGCTCTGGAGCTGAGTCACAGTCCATCTCGACTCTGGAGTTTTTCCAGTGTTCAGTGCTGGTGCTGAGGTTGTATTTTGGATGCTGTTTCACTGGTTCAATGCAGGAATCTCCAAGAGCGGGAAGTGTTTCTGCAGTTACTCAAAGTCTTGAAGGAGATAGGGAGCCTGTAAAATACCTGTCTGGCTGATGTCTATGGTTCAGGGATGCTCTCTGACACTGCCTCATCTGAGGCTCATGCCAGGTGTTTAACAACTGGCACTGTGTGTGTGCCTGTGTATCTGAGGAGGCAGAAACAGACTGTTGAACACTGTTTCATCGACTCTTGTGGGCCGAAAGTGTGAATAAGCTGTGTTTAATATGGTTGTCTAGGCTGTTTACATTGACTTTTTGAACCACAGCCAAAATAAATTTCTGGGGAGGCTGCTATTGCTTTCTAAAGATGCAACCCCCTATCTTTGTTCATCAGCTCGAAGTTATTTACCAATCATTACCTGTGTTTGGCAGAAGAACAGCAAATAAATCAGGTGCTTTGTCTTTTACATGGTCTTGGTAAATGTGCATTAAAATACAACATCCTTTTATTTGAACAATATTCATAAGAGAGAATATTAATCATTATTAATGTTAGAATATTACTGTTTTGCTTTATGCCTTAGGAGATGACAGTCTCTGTGGTAGCATTAATTAATGTGTAGCTTGGCTGTGTAGGCAGAAAGCAAACGATCTCCTAGCAGGTTATTCAACATTAGCATACAGCCTTCCATCTTCTACCGTACTTTCAAAGCAATTCTCATCCACTGCACTGCAACCTTGTGCTAACCTTATGTTAACAAATTTATAACTTGGAAATTATTCTGCTGACATCAATGGTGTTACACCATGCAAAACCTGTTTAAAATTAGGTGCAAGGTATTTCAGTTTTAATTTTTAAAATGTATTTTAAATAGTATTCACATGCTTCAATAATTGACAGCTTGGGATTACTTTTCTGTTTCTAGTTCAAAATGAAGGTTTTGTAAAGGTTTTTAGTCTGGTTTTCCCCTCTTTTCTTTTTATACTTAAGCTGCTCCCTTAGGCAAAGTTACTGATTTCCTATCTTCCCTTTGCAATATTATGAACCAACAAACAGAGTTGTCTGTCAGTTCATTCTTGAATATAATTTTTAAGGCAAGCAGAACATGCAGGAATCTCCTGATTTACAAAATGGCCTGTCTGTGTATACAGAGAAACAAAAATACACTAGAAAATACCCTAGAAAAACATTTAAAAATAGGAACCACACATGAGTTAAAGGAACCTTATTAAGGTACATAGCCAAACATCTTGAAGCTTGGTAATACAAGCATTACAAGATCTTAGTTTTTCAGGGATTACCAGCTTGCTTTGTCTAGCCAATACCCAGAGCAAGTGAGATGTTTCATGGATGCTGGACTGCCCAGAAATTTAAGCTATCCGTCCTTAGCAGATCTGTGCTGGGCACATGCAAACTGCCACATTTTCGTTTTTTCAAAAGCAAATGAGTTGACCAGGCTGGGGTGAACTTTCACTAGAATGGCAGAACACATCCACACGGCAAAGGTGAAAAAAACTACTTGTTTTGTGTTCCAGCTATAAAATTGTAGGATTAGAGCTTTCTAAACTGTTCACAGTTTTCTTTTGGAAGTAGCTGAGACATGATGGGGAAATAACACCCAGGAGAGACACTCAGGGACCAAGGATGAAGCCTCCAGTTCTCATTCTTCCTCCATTCCACCTAGGCTCATACAGAAAGGGGCTGGGGGCAAGAGGGACCTCTCCAACACACAAAGTCACAGGATAAAACTTTTTAGCACTGTCCTGAGATGAAGAGAAAAAGGAAGTGTAAGTGGACACATATGGTCCAGGGCTGCTGGAAAACCACTGGGAAGCCTTTGTTAAAGGCTCAATAAGGCCTTAGCAGCTCAGTAATGGGAGAAAGGTGAGCCCACCAGCAGCCCAAAACAATCAAGTATTTTTCTTGTGAGATGTTTTCTTGGTAATCTGCTTGGTGACACGGTGCTTGGGAACATCTTTATTGGTCTCCTATCAACTACTCCTGCTTGGAAGGACACCCTTGTTGGATAGTTCAGGTGAGCCAGTGGCCTGAAGTCATGTCAGGAGCATGTGTTCACTGGGAGGAGAGCCTCTTGGAAAGGAGTGAGCTTGTCTAAAATTTCCCCAAGCCCCACAGCAGTTCTGTGACAGCCAGGCAGCTGAGCCCAGCCAGCCTTGGGAGCAAAGGAGCCAGGAGGAGGAAATGGATGGGAGCTTGGGGTGGCAACTGGGGGCTCAAATAGCAACTGCTCATTCAAATCCAACCTACACGGATTGTGTGTGTTGCTGGTGTGAAGATACATTTTTAGAAAATGCTTAAGTAGCACCAGAGGCAGCAGTGTGACCTGTAGATGACTTCTCTGTTTGTAACTATGGAATGTAGAAGAAAGGGGGAAAAAAAAGAAAAAAGCCATGCAAGAGACACCTCTATGGCTAATTCAGCTCTTCTGTAGAGAAACTTTCATCTATTGCAATTAAAGAGAATTTCCTAATTTGGCTTATTTCTAAAAAGTTATTTCCAGGCTTGACACGACATTGATTTTTCCTTACCTGGATTTCAGATTGCTCTGAACATCTAAGTATGTTGAATTTTTACTGAAGATCCTTCAAGAAGTGCTCATTTTGCATGAGGCTATGATAACTAGTAATTTTCCTGTTGGTCAGGTGTTACCAGTAACAGTATTCATCTCTTTTCAGTTTCTATATGTTACTCCTGCTTTATAGCTGTAGAGGATCATAATTGCACTGTGATTTCTTTTCACAGAAAAACAGACTTTAATACATCTGTTTTCACTTATATGTGATAATGGGATGACCAGTGTACTCCCTTGATTAGTTTCAAAAGCCAAACAGAACCTGATGATGCAAAGTTTTAACTCCTACACTGATGCCCTTATAAGCTAACACATTTCTTTGCAATCACTTTTGGTGAAAGATAGAAACAGGACAGCCCTTAAAAGTCATTACTATATTTTACATAGTCTGATTATATGTCATGCCTTCAGTGGGGGAAAGAAAACCCAAAAGATTTCTCCGTTTTTGTTAAAACAGGCAAATCTAAACAATCCCAAAGTCAAGGTAGAAGGAACATAGCATCATTCTACTCATAAACCAGTATAATGATTTTTGAAGGTTTGGGTTTGACAGCTGGTCACCTTTGTATGTAGCCTGCAAAGGTCCATTCTGATTTTTCGGGTTTTAATGCATTGCAGGGAAGATAGCCTGAACTTGTTCCACCATTGATGGATCCTGCACAAGCATATTTCAGTATCCACCTTGATTTAGAGGGATTAGTTTGAACAAGCCCTAATGAATCTCCCAAGATAATATCCCCTGAGGAAGGCAGGAAACCCTTTAAAATAAGAATGTAGTGATGACTTTGCAACATTACACATAGCAAATTTATTTTCATGGGTAGTAGAAGCATGAACAGGGGAAATGTTTTTGCCTTCCTTCTACTAGGGCTGCTGCACCTTGGTCCCTCCATGACATCAACAGCAGAGCTCCTGCCTGGAGGAGAAAATAGGAAACACAGAGTACTTACATTTTTCGAGTGAAAATACTTTCTCCCCCAAAAGACCACTTTGGTCTTCCTATTATAAAATGTAAACACTTTTTTATAGTTTGAGTATAACCACGCTTTAAACAGCTGCTGCCTCTCACCTGTGCTGCAGCTCTGTTTCTGCAGAGAATTAAGCCCTCTCTTCACAGACTTCACATCAATTGCAATTTTTAAGTGCTTTGGGATCCTTTGGATTGAAAAGTATGACATAAATTTAAGATATTAAATTGTTAAGAAGAGTAAAAGCATTACCAGATGCTGATGCTCATGTTATAGCCATGCTGTTAACAGCAAGTTGGGAGATACTTACACTTCATCTCTGTAGCAGGTATCACATGGCAAAACCTTCTCCATTAACTGCACATTAAAAGTCATGAGGATGTTTTGCCCCAGATAATCCCACTGTACAGCAGTCAAGAACCTGCCTGATTTATAGCTAGGAATTTTCTTCTAACGTCCCATTGTACTGGCATTTTTAGCATGCTTATGTCCATCTGCTCTTATACCACTGTCCTTCACTTAAATAGTTCTTTCCTTTGATGGTGCTGTAGCATCTTCTCCCAAGTGATAGTATAGCACATAGTTGTTTCAGCTCTCAAGTTTTAGTATTGTTGACTAAAGAAACAAAATTTCTCCTTGTGTTGTTATGTTTCTGCACTCCTTGACCATCCTTACAGCTTTTCTCTTATCTGCCCCAAATCTGGTTTGTTTTCTTCTAGCAACACTACCAAGAGTAGTTTTTGAATACTAAACAGGATTTGAGTTAAAAGGCACATCAATTAGTGTCTTATATTCTAGCAGTAATACTCCCCTACTTTTGCTGGAAATAGATCATCCTACACAGACTAAAATTATGTTTGCCTTCATAGTTGCATCACACTTCTGATTCGCAGTCGCCTGTGGTGAACTCATACCTCCAGGTTCTTCTTTACACTAGTTGTTTCAGAACACAGTGAGCTTTTTGTTTTCAGTCTCTAAGTGAATTATCTCCAGCTTTTTCCACTTGACTTTCAACTCTTCCATGGTGGCAGACTTCAAGCTGAGACAGTTTTTTTCTTTCTAAGCTGAGCCTCCCCTGTACTGATGTCCCTCAAATTTAAGTCATCACCAAACTTCTTCAGCTTATTTGTAATATTTTTGACTGAATAGAAAGTGCCTATAATGATTTTTAAGGCTGATAGTGACAAACCCAACCAACAACTGCATGCTAGACAAAGATTTTCCCTTTTCTGATCAGTTGCCACCCCTTTATACATGTCATCATTCCCCTGCTGTATCTCATCTTCTCCAGCTTAACTGTTACCACAGTTACTAGAAGGCTAGAATCATAGAATAGTTTAGGTTGGAAACTACCCCTAAGATCATTGAGTCCAGGCATTAAACCATCACTAAACCATATGCCAAAGTGCCCTGTCTACTAATTTTTTGAACACTTCCAAGGATAGTGACTCCACTGCTTCCCTGGGTAGTTTGTTCCAATGCCTAACCACCTCTTGAGTGAAGACATTTTTCCTGGTATCTGATCTAAACCTCCCTTGGTGCAACTTGAGGCCATTTTCTCTCGCCCTGTCACTTGTTACCAGGGAGTAGAGACCAAGCTCTGCTTTGCTAAATCCTCCTTTCAGGTTATTGTGAAGAACAGTGAGGTCCCCCCTGAGCCTCCTTTTCTCCCAGCTAACACCCCCAGCTATCTCGGGTACTTCTCATTCGACTTGTGCTCCAGACCCTTCCCAGCTCCATTGCCCTTCTCTGAACACACTCTGGTACCTCAATGTCCTTCTTGCTGTGGGGGCCCAGAACTGGACACAGGATTCGAGGTGCAGCCTCACCAGTGCTGTGCACAGGAGGACGATCAGAGCCCTGCTCCTGCTGGCCACACTATTGCTGGTACAGGCCAGGATGGCACCTGGGCAAGAAGATCACCTGGGCACACAGTGGCTCATGTTCAGTGCCTGTCAAACAGCACTCCGAGGTCATTTTCCCCAATCAGCTTTCCAGCCACTCTTCCTTCAGCTTGTTGTGCTGCATTGGGTTGTTGTGATCCAAGGGCAGGACTTGGCACTTACTGAACCTCATACCATTGGTCCATCAATCCAGCCTGTCTGTATCTCTCTGCAGTCTTCCTACCCTCCAGTAGACAAACACCCCCACCCAAATTGGTGTCACCTGCAAACTGGCAGAGGGTGCACTCGATCCCCTCATGATCCCCTCATCCAGATCATCAATGAAGATGTTTAACCAGGACTGGCCCAAAACAATGACCCCTGGGGAACACCACTTGTGGCCAGCTGCCAGCTGGATTTAACTCCACATTCTGGGCTCAGCCATCCCGTCAGATTTTTACCCAGCATCCATCAATTCCATGATTAGCCTGTATTGTTCCCTGTCATGCTACAGCTAGATCACTTTTATGAGCAAATGTAGGGTAAAAGCTACTCGGATGCTTCCATACTGTGCTGCAAGCTATGAGACAGAAGTACCTTTTGTAATGACAGGGCATGGCTAGGTAAATCAACATTAGTTTATAAAGTTTGCTGTAAGTGGTTGACACCTTTTATTTCTTTTTTTTCCTCTCTGAATTCGTAGTCAGGGTCACTGGGTTTGCTCTATCTCATCTGATCCCAAAAGGAGAGAAACAGAGATTCTTTCTGCAAGGCAAGCAATTTGTGCAAGTCTTCTTTTTTATGTTGAGTTTAAGTTTTGTCGTTTAAATGTGTACTTTACTTATTTTCAAAAAAGGACCCTGCTTTAATTTGAACACAGAAGAACTCTACATTATGTTCTAGATTGCTTTCTGCATCTGTGTTATGTAAAATTGTGCACCCTGTTATTTTGTTTTCCTTACCTGCATTTCCTTCCTGCAGTGACATTTGTTTAACAAAAGTCAGATGCTGCTGCTTCTAAGAGTAACCAAGGTAGGGACACAGATAAATTAGTGCTTAAATAAGCTTCTACACAATTATTTAAGTAAAAGTAGTTGTTTTCTTAAAAGTGGGGGTTCATGTTAGTTTTGGAGGGGTCTTTTTGTTGTCTGAATTTTTTTTTACATGCATATTCTTTTTATATTAGATTTCAAAACAGTCAAACAAGTTAGCAATCTTTTCATTGACTTTTTGTGCTTTATGTTTCAGTACTCTGAAGCATGATCTCCATAAGCATGGAACCATCACATTTTGCTTAATGTGCTGCTGCTTCTTCCTCTTTGCACTTCTAGCAGCAGTTCCACTGCCTGGTTTGTTACACTAGTATAATCAACAGACAGCACAAAACATCTGCTTTAAAATGAGTCATGTCACTCCTGGATATTTCTTTAATTTTTTTCCAATTCTGCATCAGAGGTTTAGTCTTGCAGAGCTTTGACTACTTCTGTACTTCTGCTAAAACTAGCAGGAATCTGCTCAACTTCAAGTGTGTTTTTCTGTGTCAGGGCCAGAGCATTAGCAACATAGCGAGATGAAGATCCGTGTTCTGCTGGTTTATCTCCCGTTGTCTTACCAACATTTGCATTACCAAACCACTGATTTAGCACTCCACAGAAGACAATACAGCTGAGTCAAGCATGATGTTACTTTCATTCTTATCCTTACAGTTATAAGCATGTCCCCCTTTACTCAGCCTAGCCAAGTTTTGTTGGCCATATGCTGTACCATATGCTATAGCTCATGTGCTGCTACATAGAAACTTTTGATAGGATTATCTGAATTATCCTCAACATTAAAAAGACCAAACTTTATTAAAAATAAAGCTGATATGCCTGGGTAAAGATGCTCATATTTTATGGGAGATCTCTTATAGGTGATATATCTGGAAGGGCTTTGGTTTGTGGAGTGCTGGGAATGAATTCTTTTCAATAGAAGGTGAATTCAGTTTGAGATTTTTTTCCTTCATTTGTTTAGTTTTTTAACTCTAATTTCCAGTATACAGGAACAACGGTGTGAAACAAACACAAATCTATTGTATTTTTAAAAACTATTTTAGTCCTATTTCCAGCTCCTCTTGTGCTGACATTCTACAAACTGATTTTCTAAAAGGACTGTCACCATCAATTTTGCTTTTTTAAAGGACTTTAATTCTTTCAGCATGTTCATATGGTTTTATAAAGCCCCAGATACATGGCAAATCCCCTTGGTGTTGTAAGACAAGATTGCTGTTAAAAAATGTTTAGGCTTAGTCAGCTTCTTCTCACTACTGAAGTCATGAGGGACTCTGGGAAATGGTGTTTATACTAAGCTTAAATTGATAGGGCAAGTTTAATGCAATCAGGTCAAAGGTACAACTGCTTAGCTAGTCTCATCAACCACTCGGGTTTCAGCACCAGTTTATAAGAAAAGGCCTGTAATGATAACATCTGGCTGCGAGCGCATGGGCTGCATTCTCCCTGCGGTGATTGAATGTAGTTTAATGGTGGGGAGGAGCGAACTGGAGGGCAGCTCCATTCCTGAATTATGATCCCCAATAGATAAGGTACAACTGCCACACTTTGATCACCCCTGTTATCAGTTCACTTGATGAAGAGCCTTTCTCCAGTATAACCTGGACAGAGATGTCCTCCTTGGAGGAAGGAGCGTGGTCCATTGAGAAGGCTCGGGAGGGGGGATGTCAAGCCCAGGACAAAACTCGGTGTTTTCCAAGGGCATACGTGTGTGGCTGATTGCTGGCCAGGCGTTACTTTGAGCGAGTGCTGAGTGACCCAGGACAGCGCTGAGGAAATGCGCGAGACAGAGTAGCGGGTCGGGCTGCCCTCCTAACGTGAGAAAGCATAATGCTCAATTGCATATTTCCTGCCTTGCACTCCGAGGTGGTGTGTGGCAATTTAAATATCCAAGATTACTGCCAGGCAGACCCCAAAATATGTACTCATTAGGAGAGCGTAGATACCGAAGACATCCTGAGGGACTTTAATCATACACAAGCCTGGTCTGCTGATGCTAATTCAGGCCCTAAGAGGGGCTTCTTCATACAGAATATGTCTGGGTTTGCTGGCCAGATGGGGTTGTCAACAAATAGGTATTGCCCTCTTTCCCTTATCTGTACTGTTTTTAAAATTTCCTATCATATAATTTAAATTTCTTTTGTGAAAAAGTTTTTACATTTTGCTCCACTCTGGCTGGAATTCTATTTAAATGCCTGGCCTCAGCTGAAGAATTTGGGAAATTTCAGTCAAAATAATTTCCAATCATCATTACAGAAAAAGAAATTTAAATGGCTTGTTGCCAATTGACATTGGTAACATTCTGCTTTGAGCCAGGGACTTGAAATGGGATGATGCTGTGATTTGCATGCCACTGACATACTTCTTTTTTTTTTTCCTGTGAAAATCACTGCATATTATGAGATTTAGGAAAAAAACCACAGTTTGAGCACACCAAAATGTCTTTAATTTTTCTGGGTAAATTGTCAGAGTATTTAATTCATATTCAACATATTCAGCCTTCTGATGGTGCTAAATGGGATGTGTTATTTCTGAGAATCATCAAGCATACTCCCTCCATCCTCCATCCTACCATCAAGTTGAATTGAATAAATCTGAGCCAACACATGGCATTTTTTGTGGTTAGAGGAACCACTTGGTACGGAAGATCAACATTGTCTCTCTTCCCAAGTTTGCTTATACTTCGTTGCTTACAATGAGGCAACACAGACCTCAAAGCCTGCAAGGTTAGTGATTATCTGACCTAACTGTTTTCAGCAAAGGTCCCATTAAATTTCCTTGGGTTGCAAACAAAACAGGGAAGTAGCTTCTCAGTTACATCTGTCACCCAAAAAAGGAGTATACTCTCCTTTGTCTCAAGGAGCACATGTGGGTGGGCTGTCTGTGACTGACAACGTTAAGAAGATCCATAACAGCCAATGTGGGACCCAAATGTTCAATATACCCAGGCTCGTTTCAGCCTAAAAGTCTTTGTAATCACATATGGCACAAGCTTTACTCTAGATGGGGGCAAGCATTTTTTCCGTTTTCTCTGCACAGGCGTGTGAACTGTTTCCATAAGGATGTTCCTTATGATATATGTTTACATTGGGTTTGCTGATACTCAGGTGGGGATGCCTGTCATTCATGTCAAACAAATATAGGACCACTCTTGGCAGTCAGCAGATCTCTGTGTTTATCTTACATTATTTAGGTAGGAAAATCCAACATACAGCTTAAGTTGGTAAGATTTGCCCCTCCTTTTGAGGAAGCAAAACCCAGGGAGGCAATTCAACTTGCTACAGATGAGCGGCAGGACAGACCATGGGATCTGCTCTCTAATCATGAGAAACCACAGTCCTGCTCCTAGGCCAAAGCACACCCTGTTGTAAGATCATCTTGTACATGATAAAGAGTAGCATTTTGCACTCTTTTGTCCTGATAGGTATATTTTTTCTGTGGGTAATTATAAATGGGGTAGTAAACCACTTTCTAATGGCACAGAAAACGTTAGCCAAGCATGACTCACAATTCTTCCACAGCTTCGAATTGTCTCAGCAGGTTTCAGTGCTCAGCTTAGCACGTGTAATATGTCTTCTCATATAGATGGGACAAGGTTCTATTTAAAGTGGTAATGATTATATACACCATACTTCTAAATGTATAAACTGCTTTTGAAAAGACTGGAAAAGCTAAAATACCAACTGCTAAACCAATGAATCATGCTTTGTAAGGGAGTGTTTTTATATATAATACATAAGATCCAACTGTATATGCATAGGCAGAGTGAATACTTACACATCACATGTGTAAGATATAAATGATCCTGAAGAACATGACTGAAGTAAATTATGTTAATGCTCCAGTTGGAACTATTTCTACATTAATTTCAAAATGTTTTTGTTATAATGTAGATTCAATGTCAGGAAGATGAAGGAATCTGGGCTTTTAACTGCAACCTCCACATTGCAGTGTGACTCTATGGGGATGTTGAAAATTAAACATTTGGTTTAAGCATTAAACACTTAAATTTTCTTTTTAAGTCCTAGGCCTGTGTAAAAGCAGATTGGGAAATGGTTTACAGTACTTCCTATTGGGGGCTTCCATACAGACAATGTCAGAAATTACATCACTTTTCTGCTAGTTACTTTTATTGCTTTTCTAGAAAAAGTCTTTAAAATGCCAGCATGTAATTTTCCTGCTGACAAGTGATAACCTTCATGAGAGGTCTGTTTTTCTTTTGAGAGAAAGATGCTTTCAGCCCACCTCTAAGTTAGTGGACTTTATCAAGGGAAGTCACCATTCGTCCCCAAGTCTTTTCTGGCCCTGAAAGGTGTGGAAGGATTAATCATTAGAGGTAGTTGTGTTCTTGGCTACCCTTCTCCCTATTCAGAGCTTGTGATGGACGGTCTTGCAATTGTCCTCACAGTGAATGGACCTATCTACTGGAAGGGTGGCCTAACCCAGGGTGTCACCTCCAAGTAAGGGTACCTTCTGATTCTTATTTCATGTTCCAAGTATCTCTTCCCATGTGAAGGACCAAGGAGAGAAGGCATCCTTCATGCTCCCTCTGCCACCACTGGCATTAGACTCCATCTTGAAGGCTTTGCACTTGGGAGAGGGAGTACCCAGCACACAGTCAACAAGGGTGATGGGACAGAAAACAGAGTGGGAGGAGAAGTCCTGATGGACAAGCGTGAACAAAAAAACTCTTCAGAGAAGTGGGGAAGGGAAGAAACAGCAGAAGTCTGAAAACACCAGTAGGACAAATGGAATATATGTTAAAGAAAGGTGTATGAGGGAGAGAGATAGATAAATGTAGGTGATTTAGAGGG
This sequence comes from Tichodroma muraria, assembly GCA_013390105.1. Classification (NCBI taxonomy): domain Eukaryota; kingdom Metazoa; phylum Chordata; class Aves; order Passeriformes; family Sittidae; genus Tichodroma; species Tichodroma muraria. The sequence continues at coordinate 4,755 of WAAG01070284.1, read as the reverse complement.
GAATATGGCAAGTGGAAAAGAAGTGTTCAATGAAGGAAGCAGAAACAACTGAGGGGAAATGAAGAGTGATCATGACTTCTTAAAAGGGAAGATATATGCTGAACTTAGGGAGGGTATAGGGTACATTTTTAGGAGTATTTGTGGCACTGAAGCACAAAGTTGTATTAATAAAATATTTTCACTTTGCGTCAGCGACAGCTGGAGTGCCATACTTGCATCAACTTTATATACCAAATAGAGGAATGCAATAATTGAGAACAAAATGTAGTTTGGAGGACCAGTTTGAATATGTGACAGACAAAGGGAACAATAAGACAGATAATCTGTTTAGGTTTCATGTCATGTTTACAGCAGACTCTGCCTTCCACTGGGTAGAGTAACCAGTATCCCCATCTATGGCTGGATATGTAGCAACATCTGCAAAGGTAGGTTAATCCAGCTTCATGTTCCCTCAGTCAGAGCTGGGCATGTTGACTGAGACGGCTGTAACACAGTTTTCTCCTCAGAGTGGCCTGAACTCTGTGAGGGGTTCAGGGTTGCTTTGTCTCCTTGTGCCAGTTCCTTCTATGGTCTCCAGGCTCTCAGAAAGGTACCCCTGTTGCAGGATACTCCTCCAATTTTCTGCTACTTAAGTGCACTGAAACCTATAGTCTCAGATAGTCTGCTGTAGTGTTTCTCTGCATAAATTATATAGGAAATAAACAAAAGCATGTGGATTTGGTACAGGCCAATTCTTATTTTTAAATAGAATGTAATTTGCTATTGGCAAATTAATCTCATTTATCCTAGTTTCATTTGTTTAAACAATGTAAGTAGAGTTATTCATGTGCAAAGGAGTTGGCAAATGCTGCCAAATCCACTAATAAATCTGGCTGCTGAACATAGCATTTGGAAATGGAGTTATTTGCCATTCTCATTTTGTAGTATGCTAATTTCCACAAAAACCCACTATGATATTAGAGAAAATTATGGCTTCTCCTGGAGAAAAAGCAAAAAGAAATTATTAATCTGCCAATATTGTACAAGAACTAGTAGAAAACTGTAGTGAGAAAGATAAATTTGCAGGACTATTCTCTCTTGTCAGTGGTGGAAATCGTCCCACTGATCTGTTGCAGATGATATTTAAAATCCAATTCTGTGTATTTGTATTTATCTTCTCATTTTTAGAGCTTTCAGTTAGAAGTTACTGACAGTAACTCCAGCTCTAGCTCTTTTGTGCACCCATGCATGTGTCTACAATAATTATATAAATCTTCACCATACTTATGAATTCTGGGTTAGGGCATCCCACATGCTTGAAGATTGAAGTTGGCTGCAGCATTTTAATTGATCTCTGTTGAATATCACAGTGGAATTATCTTCATAAGAGAGCTGTGGGCTGCCCTGGCAGCCTGCCAGAAGCCCAAGGGCTGTCTCACATTTACATGAAATGGACCATATTGCCACCCTTGGCATCAACACAAAGGCCGTGTGTCCTACAGGCTGTGCAGGTCCCAACACGCAGTGAGCCACCTCACTGCAAGCAGACACACCAGGAACTTTGTATTTTCTGCAGCCAAGGTACCTGTCTGCCTGCTGGGGTGACAGTGAGCAGCATTCCAGCTACACCACTTGTATGCTAAGCAAGCAGCTAAAAAAAACCCCAACAGTGCAGCCAGTGTAATTACCTTTCATCTCACCTGAGTTCAAAAGCAGGGCTTTCCCACTGCCACTCTGTTTTCTTAGCCATCTGCTCCAGAACCACTTTGGTTGTTGGTGGCTTCTGTGGAAAATTAAAGGGGGAATGACTGTCACAGCTTCCTAATGACATCTAGGGGTTCTTTTATATGCTAAGTCGTTCATATTTTTTACAATTTAAAAGCATGATGATATCATATACATAATAGCCATACAGGACTGCCTGCATGTTTGCAAATAAATGTTAGAATTCATTACGATCTTTTTTTCTCATGACAAAGATGATTAAATAATTCAGGTCCATTTTCTCTAAGAACTTTTCCTGTAAATAGAAATTCCTCTGCCTCTATCTATTAATTGCTAATAGAGAAGAGTCCACAGATACCTGCGGGTTGCAAGCTTTTATTTATTAATTATTTACAAATTATGATAGAAGAATAAGAAAAATAATTATTATGGGAAATTATTATCAACTCTCTACACATTTGCAAATGAAAAGTAGCACTTCAGCTGTGTAAAGGTTGCCTAGTTATCTCTTCCGGTCTTGATGCTGTGGCTTGTTGGCTTATTGACGCTCTACGAAGTATCCGTATTTCACACATTCCAACAACTTTGTATCACTTTAGCACACTTCATTAGCTAACCAAGACTGAAGCCAGGCAATTCCTTTTCATTGCATATGGAGCTGATGTTAAGTAAACATGAAAAGTGAAACAGAAATATGTTAAAACATGCTTGTATCATTATATTACTTTGATTATATCTCTGGGCATGACTGTATCCTCACCTGACGCTGATACAGGGTGTATTTCTTATTTCACTCGTGAATATACATGTAGTCTGTTGAAAGGAAGATCTACTGGTTTGTGGGTTGGGGTTTTTTTTAAGACTAACAAAAATTACATCAATTTAAACATGTTTAGGACTTCAAAAAGGCAATTTGTACCATGAAGTGGTTCTCTATATAATTTTGTTTCAGTTTTAGGGAAGGAAGTTAGTGCATCCATTCACTGCTAGCACTCATGAATTTGCATATCATTTAAGACCAGTGTACAGTATCTCTGAAACACCTGAAAGTGCACTAAACTTTGTATTTGAAATTAAGCCAACATCCTGACATGATAAACTCATGGTGTTGAGCTCTGTTTCTGTGAAGCACTATGTCAGACCTACAGGGTTGCATGAAGGTGACACAGCAAAATCCACGAGTCCTGTAGGCATTGACTTTGGACAAAAACACCAGCCTGCACCTCTTGGAAGTCCAATGACATCAACAAGGAAAGGCTAGCACATCACATTCTTGAAAGCCTGATTTAAAAATCACACTTAAACAGACCTCCCAGCATTTGCTTTTATTAGGTGTACTTCTGCTGTTTGGTGAAACAGTATTCCCTGTCCGTGACTTGTTGCATCATGGCTTGCTGTAGCAAATAACAGAGATATTCACCGTCCTGGGGCCTTCATGCTGTGTGCCTCTCAAAATTGTGGACACCCACAATGAAGCAGGAGTTTACTTCCCTGCTCATATGCAATATTCCACTTGCAGAGTGAGTGTTGTCAGTAATGATTTCGGCAAACATAAGGTGTGGTCAGAGTTGTCTTTGCAGAAGAATGTGAAACACAATCCTCAGTTTCTAGCAGGTGAAATATGACCCTCTTAATCAAGGGGATCTACTGCACATCTATTTCAAATTTGACATAATTTAAACTTGTGTATCTCCTGTTCCTGATTACGGTGCTATTCTGAGTGTTTGGATTTCAACACAGTAAGATGACTGCAGTTGAAAGGGAAGAATTTCCTTTTCACTTTCCATGAAACAGTGGTCCCATGGATGTACTTCAGCCTACTAGAAAACAGGCTCTATTTATCTGAAACAATCCAAGATAAAATACAGCCCGTTGGTATCCCATGTCTCATCTTTCCTAGCTCATTATGTTTTAAAGCTAATAGGCCAAATTCCTTCCCAGCGTAGCTTTATAGAAACCCATGCCTTTCATTTAGCAGGTAGCCAAATAGAAACATTGTTGTAGAAAAGGTTCATTTAGAATCAAACATGGAAAACTTTTGAGGTAGAATGACACCTGAAAATATTTGCTCAGTGAGATGCAGACATCGAAATACTTGGGTAGATTCCCCTTAGGGTTTATGCTCTATAGCTCTTGTGCGAACTTCCTGGTGGATCAGAGCCATGGATACCCACAGGACCAAGCAATGCAGGAGTACAGTGACCAAAGTCCACTTTGCTTCAGCGAGTTGTCGGCAGATGGCCCTCAAAATGGGACATGCTCACTGGCAAGATGAAATGGCTGTAAAGAGCAATGACCTGATGTATTGCCTTTCCTTCAGGAGATGGCACCATTTTGAACATACATGAAACTCAGGCAGGAACCAAACCTGCAGAAATCAAAGTCGTGTCTCCACCAGCTTCCATCTGCTAATAATTCTTCTCTTAAAATAGGTGTCTTTAAAGGTCTAAGGTTTCTTTTTTTCCAGTTCATATATAAATGATGCAATGACAGGAGACACCCTAGGGTGTTACCACACTTCAAGAGGTGACTTCGAGGCCAGCAACACTCCCTGCATGCAACACTATCTTGCAGTACTGTCTCATACCATTGTTCTTTGTTGCTTAAATATTTGGAGAGGTGTGTCATGCTTTGTTATTGCCCTTCAGCCTTTTGGAGAGCACAGAAGACAGATCTCTAGTGGAATAGTTCAGCACTTGACAGGGACTTCAAAATTCTTCACCCAAGATTTGTCCAGACCAAAGCATTTAGTAGGACATACTAAATACCTTTCACACTTCTAGTAATTTGTTCAGTTTATGTACAATCTATTTTGATTCACTTTTGCTTAAAACTGCATTTTAGGAAGAGTGACAAGAATGAACTCATGGAAAGAGATCCTAATTTTTAGGCCAGTATAAACTGCTAGGAGCTCTGTCAAAAATCAAAATCAGGTTTCTATGGTTCTTGGCATAGGGGAAGCTGCTCAAATTTGGTTCCCAGTAGTTATTTAGCACTTCTGTTATTTTTGTTGCTTCTGTTGCTTCATTCAGCTAATTGCCAGGATCTTGA